>VXAL01003308.1:817652-831592 GCA_013399475.1 Chauna torquata | reverse complement strand
ATAATAAATATCTAAAAGTAGTTCATAGTGTTACAGTTTATTTTACATAAATAGATATGAAAACAAATATGGAATAATTATTATTCACTAATATTTATTAACCCCCATATTTCAGCAGAATTTAGTGCCCAACTGACTTTGCATATCTGGGTCTAGGGGTTCCAGCAGATGACTCTGGACACTCAGCAGAAAGTAATGCATGCTCCAGCATTTCCACTTCAGAGCAAAGTCAGACATCTCTGTGTAAACCCATTTCAGTGATAATGTGAGCTAAAATGATGCACTCCTCACTGAAGCAGCAGAGATGAACACCCACCATCGATGTTGCTGACTGTCTGGGCAGGTATGGTGGGGGAGTTGAGGAGGGCTGTTATCCTTAGCAAATCTCTGTCAGCGTGCAAATTGAAAATCCTCAAAGAGTTGTCTGAGCCTCAAGATGTTGAAGTTGAAATGGAGGCAGTTACATCTCCTCAAGGAGTCTCATTAGCTTTAATTTTGCAGCAAATGGCTTCTTAAAAGAGAACTTCTGAGGAGGCTTGTTGCAGCAGGAGGGAGAGAAGAGCAGAAAACGGTCTGCAGAGAAATACTTCAGCTGAGTGTTTTTGTTTGGTCGTATCCAACCAAATCCAAATTGCTGGCATTTTGCCTCAGCCAAGGTTATTGGGTCCATTCCTAAGCTGATGGGACTTCGGTGCTTACTGTAAGAAGTCAGGCTTGTATGGAACAGGAATTAGACCTTGCTTATGCGGCTTTCGTAGACCAGGTTTCATGTCCACTCTTGTGTCATCTATGACCAGTCTTAAATTTCCTTTCTTTCCTTTGCAATTTTTTAGTAATTTCAGTCTTCAGATTTTCTGTCATTAGAGGATTGAGCTTAAGTGACATTAACTTGCACTTGCTGTGAGCTAAGGGCAAAAGTATGGATGTGTCTGTGGCTGAGCTTACCTGCAGTAAGTAATTTGCTGAGTCAGGAAAACTGGATGATGAAACTATTCCTCGAGGGTGGTAACTCCTTTAAGTATGAATGAGATCCATTGAATTGGCTATCTTGCTTCTATCTGAGGACAGTCAGAAACAGGAATGTCTGGGGGAGGAAGTTGGCTGAGGCTTATTCCATATGTGCTAGAGAAAATATTGATTGGATACGGAAGCAACTTGGAGAGTTTCTTGAGGACTCAGGCTTTTGTTCTATATAAATGAGCTGGTTTTGCTCATTGTTTCTCAGTAACATTCTTCTGGATCCTGTTTTTACTTCTAAGACTCCAGTTTGCTTTGGGGACCCCCAGGCAACTTCTTTCCTTTCTGTTTGATCCAACAATTGTTGCCACTACTTTGAAGTGTTGAGTCTGCTGGCAAAGCCCTTGTCTTTGTAACCTTTGAACTGCAGTTGTGTAACACGGGGCTAACGTCCAAGAGCACGAGGCAGTTTCTCTGCTGTACAGTACAGCACCAGAGACGGTCAGCGTGCCCCCTTCCTACTCCTCAATGGAAACAGAGGTCCCAACCACAGGCATGGAGAGCCGAGGAGAGGGCAACCTCAGGATCCAGGCAAAGCCAAGAATCACTCTCCGAAGGAGCACCAAAGTACCATGCATGTCCTGTGGGTTTCCAGATGTGACATAAAAACTAAAACTAGTCTTAAGATTTATGTGGGTGATTCACAGTACTGACTTCATTATTCTATAAAATTTACTGAATGGTTAGAAGATGTTTAAAGATGATCCCAGTGTGAGTTATTAACATGGTATTAATAGCAGTAACAGAAAGAAAAGACCATAAGAAAATACATGGCATATGTTTCTTGTCATGCGTTCTTATTTTCTTGCTGAAGTGGCTGCACTGTTGAGGATGCATCAGACATCTGTTTTCCTTCTCCAGTCCCTTCTCTGTTCAAAGGGATAACTTGATGGGACAGGTTTTTTTAGACAAAATGCTGGGGATGTCAGAAAGAACTCTTCTTACCAGAACCTTAGAGAAAAAGTCTAAGCAAGGCTTTGGTGGTCCTTGGAAAGTATCACTTTATACAAGTGATACTTGATAGCACTGAATATACATTTGCTACCCTGAAAAGGCTTAGTTCTTAGTAAAAGAAACTGCTAACTGAACTTTCCTAAAGTGTGGCACATATTGGCCCAAACATTTTCTTTTCCCTGCCCAATTAACTGGATTGAAAGTTGACTACCACTGAAGTTCCTTGTGCCTTTGGGACAGCGTGGTCTGGAAGTTTTCAGTTGAATTGTACAATAACAGTGCAAAAACATGCAAATGATAAACAGCTCTGAGGTGCTTAATATGACAACACACACACAATTTTGATTCTCCAGAGCCTGTGTCAAGAGCCTGGAACGAGACTGTGCGAGGGACCCCGTACCCACGGGGCGCATCGCTGTCCCATCATCGGTGCCTCCCAGCTGCTGCCCACCAGCCTGGAGCGTCCGTGTCTTGGAGGCAGCTGGGCTGCCTTTACACCAGCAGTCAGTGGCCTAAACTGGTGGGCACACAGATATGCATTGCTCCTGAACGTGTGTGCGCATCTCTGGGGCATCAAAGAGCCTGTAGGCTTTTTTCCTCCATGAAAACCTCCAGGTAAGAAGTACTGCTTTCTTTTGCTGAGAGCAGAGTGACAAACACTGCCATCATCTGTGGCATTGCATCGACTCAAATATTTTACACTGAAGTTCTGTCTGAGAGATTAATCTCTGTATGCAAGTAATATTAATATTTATGATCATTGCTTATGCTATTGCACCATGTCAATGTATGGGAAAAAAATCATGTCCCTCTGCTTGCTCAGGATTTCATTCATCAGGATGACTCTCCTTATTCCAATTATGATTTAATACAAATGGCTCCTTCTTCAAACATAGCTTCATGGCCTTTGCAATTTATCCTTTCTGTTACTGAGTTGTATTACAGCCACACAGTTTCATGATTTTCACCTCAAATTTTCTTCTATGAAAAGGACGCACTCTAATTCAGTGAGCCAAAAATGGACATGCACTGGCTTCAGGTTTAGACTTGTTTTAGTCCCTGTTTCATTGTGAAAAATGATCAACAATGATAGCTGTTGGAAGTGGAAAGTCAAATGAATTTCATAGTAAAGTACCGAGTGAAGAGACAAGCAGACTGTTGTTGTGGGCTTCATTAAAAAGTGGACGTACATTTGTTTTTACTTCTGTCAAAAATGAGGTTTGGTTTTTCAGTATGTGTTTGTACATATGGGGATTTTTTGTTTCATGTTTTCCAGCTTGCTTCTTACCTGAATTCTCCCTTAGCTGCTCATGCCTCATGATTTATGTCATTGTCTTGTCATATCTCTTTTGATAAAGTGGCATACAGTTGATTCCTTTATTTTCAGCATGCTCTTTATCAACTTTTACTGCAAACCACAGCAATTCATTCTTAGTCAGTCTCTGGTTCCTACAAGGTCTTGTGCTAAAGGCAGGATGCTGTGAGATTTGGGGCTTCATTTATCACAGCGGTATTGCATCCACAGTTTTGCAGCAAAGTGGAAAAGTTGGGAAAATAGTGAAAAGCTGTACCAGCAGATTTCATACATCAGGCTCTATTAGCAAAAATTGATTTTCCAATTTTGCACAAAAGCAGAGCAACTTTTGTTTGTGTGGAGTCCTGCCAAACCCACATTAATTGTATTTAATTTGCTAGCTTGGGGCCCAGATGAAAATGCTTTTCAAATAATTATTTGACTGCAATCATAGAGATCCTGATTCAGAAAAAAAGCCTTGCTCAGGAAAGCATACAAGCATGTGCCTGAGTTATGTTGAAGTCAGGGATGTAATCATTTAATTAAGAAACTTTCTGAGGTCTGGAATGTTCATCAGAGTCATAATGACCAGCATTGTCTCAACTTGTGCCAGAAACAGCACCACTTGCGGTCTACTGATTAACGGCTTTCATGGTTTTCCTATCCTTGGCTTTTTCTTAACCACTCTGACAAGGCTCTCCATTGCTGGGACTTGTTCCACATGTGCTGTCAAGTGGCAAAGACTCTTGTACACTATGAGTGCACTCAAAACCTGGTTGTGCCTTTGCATCCTGTTATATATTTAGGGGGTTTCTACTTCTTTTTTTGCCACAAGTCCTTGTGGTCCCTATGCTGGGCAATATTCCCAGTCTTGCCATGACATTCCATAGCTCAGGCTCAGATGTGTACTCAGACTGGTAGGACATATTTGCATCTCAGGTATCAACAGAACCTGGCTGAGGGGGCTCAATATGAACTGAAGGATGCTGACCAGAATGCTATGCCGTGTGTACCCTCAATAAATTCTGCACTGTCAGCGAGCACGGTTTTTTATTGAAATTAAGGTGCCAAAAAGCAGGTATACAGAACAGCGTGGGGTGATTCAAATAAAAGTGTTTCCATAGCGATGAAGTAGTTATGTACGACATGAATGGTATAGAGTTAAAAAAGAATCAGAAGGAGAAGCTGAGATTTGAGTATTTTTTATAGTGGAAGCGAACCAGAAATGCAGAGGGAAAGGCAGATGTTGAAATAAAGATAAAACCAAGTGCACAAAAATCCATTTTCTTAAAAACAAAAAAAGCCTGTCAGAATGACAGTCAGGGTAGCATTTAGCTCTCAATGACTAAGGTAAGAACAAAAAGACTGCAAAAAAAAAAAAAACACAAGCAAACTGGAATGATAAACAGCTGAAGAGAGATTTTCTCTCAAAAGACAGCAAAAAGTTTTTCGAATGTTCTTGTATGTTACCAAAATGTTAAACTTCCAGAAATTCTACCTTCCTATAAGCTTGTACACACACACACACACACACACACACAAGCACCCCTTCAAAAGTAACGGTGTTTTTCCTCTCTCAGAACCCCCACAAATAGACCTGGCAGTGGAAATGTTTCAACGTGGGGTGAACATATGAATGTTATAGATAAAGCAGCAGAGAAGTGATGAGGAAATGGAGAAAACCTTGTGCTGCTTTTCCCCACACACTCTCGTTTTCTTTCTTTGCATATTTAGCAGGGTTAAAACTAGGTCAGACTCTACCAGCCACGTGCTGGAGCTGTGACATTAGCCTGGAGCTGCCTCTGTCTGCTGTCAGTTTCCAGGGCTGCTACGAGATGCCCAGAGGAGCTACAGAGCCTGATCTTGCCCTTGCGGACCACGGTGTAAATCAGAGCAGCTGCGGAGACAGCGGAGTGCGGTGTGGCGAGGGATGGAGAAGCATGTGCCCTGCGGACACAGCGAGAGCCAGCAGGAGACTGATCCTGACGGCATGGCCTGGAAGGACCTGGAGGGTCTTTCCTGTAAACAAGACTTACCCCTAAGGCAGGAGTCCTGTACTGCAGCAGAGCTCATGACTTTAGCCAGGATGGGTTTCACACTTTCCTGCTGGAGAGGCAGCCAAAGGCTTTCTTATTGACACGTACGGGGTGGGGGACAAGGTGTGTGAGCACGGACACTGACTCGCGCTGGGCTGAGTACAAGTCTGCTTGATCAGAAACTCCTTGGTTTCTGGTTGTGCTCTCTTGCTGTCCCGCTACCAGCATCCCCTCGTGGAAAGCCGCCCTGTGTCACCACGCTGTGTGGCATGTTGCTCTCTGCAGCTGGTCACAGCTTTTTTAAAACTAAAATGGAGTTTAAAGAACAGGTCAAAGCCCAGTAACCTGGTTCCATAGCTTTCTGAAATGAACCCATCTTTACAGGCAAGCGTAAATCCTAACATGCTGACACTGCAGCAATATATTAATCCTGACAAATGGACCTTTAACAAATCAGGGTCAATATTGACAAGGTGAGAGTTTTCTTTTTTTTTTCATTCAGAAACACGGAAGAAGTCGATGGGAAGGGAGGCCATCCCCCAGTGTGCCTCTGAGAAACTCCCAAAACAAATGCACCCCATTAACACTTGCTCATTGTAAGAGAAGCTTGGAGGGCATAGAGACTTCGGGTACCGGGCTAGTGAGAATGCGCCTGCTCTTCTTTTGGTGGGGCTTTATTCTTTTTTCTTTGCCCTTTCTGTAGTGGTTAATATATTGAGATTTGTGTTTTCAGAAGAGAGAGTAACCACAGTGCCTCACCGCAGAGAGCTGGTCAGGAGGGTGGTGGGACGGGAGGAGTGGCACCTAAGTGAGGTTGTACTCACCCTCTGGACAATTTCCTTTTCCCCAGTCCTTGTGTTAACCTCCAAGCTCAAGGACCTAAAATTAAGCAGTGTGAAGACTCCAGTTTGCTTCTATTCCTCTCACCCAGGACAAAATTGTGGACTTCTATGTCTTGACAACAGTAGGATGCAGGGAGGAGGAGGAAATACAAGTGAGAAGGGAGCGATCCAAGCATCTCCCTTGGTTTTGGACAAGTTGAGCAGTGAAATGAAGGCAGTATATCAACCAATGCTGCTGTATAAAGCATGCAAGAACACATCTGTCATGCTTCACAGGCAGCAGAAGCTATTATCCTTTGTGAAAGGCAGAATATTTCACCAGGGATGTTTGGATATTTGAACCACCCCAGATGTGGGTCCTGCAGCCCAGTCAGGGCTGAGCTGAGCAGCAGCTCTTGGAGACCTTCCAGCCAAGAGCTGAGCCACGGCCATCCAAAAGCTGAGGATGCAAAACTGGGTGCACTCCCACCCAGCTGCAGTGCGTGGTTCAGCTCAGGACTAATGTGATGGTTGGCACAGAGGCTGGGGCTGCTCATCCGCTGCACTTTGCACAGGGCAGATGTATTTGGCAACAATAGCCGTGATGGTCGTGAGCAGATTCTTGCTTCCATGTGCGCTGGTTGCTCTCTTAGAAACTCAGCACCTGGGATGTATTTTGTATGCATGCAGGCACGTATGCAGTCCTAGTCCTCCCTCACAGGATTTTCTGCATGCTAAACACAACCACAGACTGCTTTTTTTTTTTCCCCACCACCAAACAAGTGAATCTAAAGGGTTCCTTCAATAAAGATTTGAATCCACCAGATCCTTACCTAAATGGAGGCTGTTCTCCTGTGTGCTCCCATCTCTTGGCAGCCTTTAGCTGTGGCTGCAAGCAGCAGCTCTGGGCTGTGGGTGCACTTCCCACCTCAGCAGTCTCTCTGATAATGGCTGGTTGTCACAGAAAGTCAGCCCCCGTGTCTTAGGGGTGAAGGGGGAAATGGCTTTTCTAAACTCCCTGACCCCTTCAGGTGACAGTGATTATTTTTTCCCCAAGAAGCATGTCCTTTGTGGCAGCTTAGCCTTTGAAGTGGATTGCTCAGGCTGGGATCTGGACACGGGAAGCAGGCATCAAGCAGAGTAGGAGCTCCTCAGCTGCTGGGCCTAGGGGAGGGGAACACAGATGGGCTGCCAAAAACATCAGTGAGGTCAGAGTGCAGCAGGAGCTGTGGTTGCCCCTGTTACATCGCTGGTGGCCAACGCAACACACCCCCACCGTGGTCTTCATGGGACTGGGGGCAGGAGCGTTGGAGGATGCCACAGGCAGCCATGAGCGACAGGACCCTGCGCTCCTACCCATCCTCACTGAAGAAAGGAGACTTCCTGAAGCACAAGGAGCCTCTGGCCATTTTGGACCTGACCAGCAAAGCCATGTCACTGGGGAGGGGGACAAATCCACTGCTGTGCCGGGCATGGGGGGCGTTTGACGCTTCCAGGAACATTATAATTGAAGTTCTCTATCAAGCACACGCATGTTTATCTTGGAGAGCTTGAAAGAGTTATGAATCTGCCAAGTGCGTATCAGGCTGAGGTGGAGAGCACAAGAACAATCATCATCGCTGCGGCAGGCAATATATTATGGCTGGCTTGCCAGGTTGAAGAGTGAATGCAATTCATCTTTGTGTTTGCTTTAGTGAGGGATAAGAGACTATTTTGCTTGCTCAGGTGTTTTGAGTCTTTTAACTCAGTTTTTGTCTTGCTGGGTTTGGGAATTAGCTTCTAAGTGTTTGTGCATTCCTCCTTCTGAAACTGGAGATTATTTGTGTGTTTGTTCAGAATGAAACAGGTCTGCTTTATGTGATATTACTTCACTCTCTCATTGATTGCTTTGCTGCTGCTGCAGTTTTGGTGGGGAAGCGGCACAAAGAAGCTGAAGTAGTGTTTCTGTGCAAGGGGGAAAAGCGCAGGAGTGTGCTGTTTATTTAAGAAGCTGTTGCCATGTTTGTTAAGGCAATGCTCGTTCGTATATGTCTCCTTTGCTGCTGTAAGTGAAGAGGATAATAAGAAAGCATTCCAGTTCAGGTTAAAGGGCTTGTTGGCAAGAGTGACATCTGAAAGGGAGACAAATAGGAGCAAACAATGACATTCAGAAAGACATATAGTGGCAAAAAGTTTGGCCTTACTTCTCGAGTAAGCTGTCTTCCTGCTAATGTGGCTGTCTGCTACTGGATCAGAAGTCATTTGCATCTGGCCAGCTCAGGGCCAGGGTGAGGAGCACAGGTCTGCCAGTCCCCATCCATGTAGTCCTGCCCTCAGTGTGATGTTAATGCCAAATATGCAGCTGGTAATAATTTTTTTTAGAGTGTACTATTGAGTTTGACACTGTCATAGTAAGGATTTTGTGGGGTACCTCCAGATTCTGTTCCTGCAGGGAAAAGGAACCGTTCCATAATAGTTCACCACCCAATTTACCTAAAGATGTCACACAATATTCCCTCCAAGTGGCCCACACAAGTAACTGGATGGGTAGATGACTTCTTCTGTTTCTTCATTCACTGGGAATAATTCATCACCTGACAGCTGTGCTTGTGAAATGATGAGGTGCATCCCTCAGAAACAAGCCCTGACAATCCACTCAGCACCCAATTTGGTTGCGCTGCATCTGTGCACTTGTCGCGGCTCTGTTATGCAACCTCTGTGCCTCTACCCACAGTCTGTTGACATTCATTTATTCATTTGATTTCAGCTTTGCATGCAGCAACCACTGTCTTTTCCATATTACGAAAGGAGAGTGGGAACATGTTGACACAAGGCTTGGGCTCGTGTCTATGCTCAGATGGCAGATGGGGAAAGCTCTGTACTTATGAAGGAAGAGAGGGTATTCAAGGACATTTTCCCTTTGGATTGAGGCTCTGTTCAGAGAGGTGGGCAGGAGGGGGACTTCTCTTCCATGAGAAAGGCTGGAATAAACATTTTGTCCTATTTTTGCAAAGTAAAATTCCATTTTACATTACTGGGAAGAGACATAACATTGCCATGTTCAGTACAAACAACCCAAATGCTCTGATATTTCTGAAACAAAATTGAGCCTGAAATCCCAAGCAAGAAGTAAATCTTCTACTCCAAAAGGCCTGTCGTCCTATCTCCCTCAGCAAGAATGAGAAGAAGCAGTGGAGCTGTAGAGCATGGCACTCACAGCTCTGCAAGAAAATAAGGAAGCCCCAAAGTCCTCCAGAAAGTCAAAGCTCCCAGTGTCTCCCCTGTAGCTTGGTGCCTGGAAACATCCATTGTGATATTAGAAATGGACAGCCTGCAGTAGACACACACACACACACAAAAAAGATTTAGGAATGATTTTTGGACTAAACTATTTCATATTTGCCTGGGGCAGTGGGGAAATGGCTTGGATGGTTCTTACTTGATTTCTCACTGTACTCATCGGTCTGGCTAATGCTCTTCAGCTTACATCTCCTACATTTGCCTCCCCCATCCCCAAACTAATCTCTCAGCCTGACATAAGAAATGCGTTATGTGTGCATTTCTCATTTGTGTTACAGGATAAAAGCTGTCCTTCTTGCATGTGGGGAGGTGTGAGAAGGTGGACAAGCCCTGCACAAAGACATGAGACCAGCAGGTGCCCTTTAATTTTCTGGGGTTGCCTGCTTGTCGTCTAGGAAGATGAATCTTGGCTGAGAGAAAAAAACACAAAACGTCCATTGAATAATCTTCTACAGGTGACAAACGCAGCAATGATAAGAGAAAAGAGAAACTTTCTGAAGGCAAAATGCAGGTCACCTGGAAACACTGACTTCAGCCTTCTCAAATCTCCATTTGACCTCCTGTCACAAACTAGCCAAAGCTCTGAAAGGACCCACTTTATCTCTCCTCAGATGGGAAACCTGCCTCCCTGCAACATATGTCTAAAGTAGTTATGCTGTAAAAATGTGATGACTGCCTCTGCAACACTCACCTGCTTCTGTAATGGGATAATTGCAGATAAAGGTAATGTGTTTTTAATTTCATATCATTATTAGGTGGCTGGTAGGTAAATGTATAGGAGATGGTTTAATAAAGCAAGATGAAATTTCTTGCACTGAGCTATTGGAACGACTTATCGACTGTGGGTAAATGGTGCAGACTTGAACAGTATTTGCAGAATTGCTGGAGAGGAGATTAGGAAGGGGATAAAGCGCAACGGCCTGTCCCTAACTTTGCGTGTTGATGGATGCTCAGGGCTAGGGCTCAGCCTGTGGGGGAACAACACTTGCGCTTACGCCATTGAAGCAAGACGCAGGAGCCATGGCTTCCAGTCCTAGCTCTGCCAGAGATGTTTGTTTCTGAAGTTATGGAACTCTTGTGCTACAGTAAAGTGAGACCCAATTTGTTCCCTTGCCTCCTGCCCTGAAAAGGCATTGATAAGAAATTTTCTTCTTCGAGCACCTGTGTGTGTTGGGTGTTGCCGAGCTCTCTGATACCTCATGGGCTGACTAAGGACCAAGCCAAGCACCTAGCAAGCCTGGACTTTAATATCACCTTCCACCCCTGGAGGAGAATGCCTTTTGCTTAGTCTGCCTTGTGCTGTTAGACATCAAAGATCACCTGCTATGTACCTGCCCTCCACCTACGGCTGTGGAGGCTGGTGAAGAACAGCAGCTGGCTCTCTCCTCTGTGGGGTGAGTAGCCTGTTCAGGACAGTAACAGCAGCTGTTCCCTCACAGGTAGGCACTGCATTCAGAAACCGGCTCTTAGTCTTTCATTCAGTGTGTTTTGTCCACAGCTCTTCACACAAAAGCATTTTTCTGAGCACTGAAGGCATGGGCATTTCCTTATTACTGAATTTCTGCTTCACTCCTCTCATTTGGAAGGGAGGGGATGCAGAACTATGCTGGTTCTCCAGCTCCCTGACATCTCTTTGATTTTCCATATTGTCCAAAAACCTCAGTTGGCTCAGTCAATAACATACTTAGCCCTTCAGCCATGCAGGGAGCATCAACTCACTCTGTAGTCTTCAGACGCTCAATTCTTTATGCTGCTTTTTCTTCCCATTTTTATACCTGGCTTACAGCCATATTCTTCACCTTACGGAAATCTTATTTCGTGTGCTCAGGTCTTAGTGGGAATATGTGCTTTTTGCTGAATAGCCTCTTCAGCTGCTTCCTTTCAGTTCATCGCTTTTTAGGATTCAGCCCCTGACTTTCCTACCAGGTGAGATTGCAGCAGTTGAATCCAGCTGGATTTGCATGTTAAAGTACTGTATGGGGAAATAACATTAATAGCCACTAGTGTGAAGGGAGTGCATACTCGTCTGCTTAGAAAGGGGTTTTGACTCTGATTAAACTCTTAAAGACAGTGTTATTATCATATTTCTTTTGGATGTTTGGATAATGACAAATGATTTTAGACTAATATTAGCAAAGAGAGATGTTTTTATGTTTATGCTTTGTGACTCAAATATATGATAAATTCAATCTGTCTGTTTAATTAATGCTCACAACACAAAGAAGAGGGCTGCCCAGCAATAGAGAATATGACATTTGACTCAGCAAATTTGAAAAGTCACGATCAAAGGTGATCAATGTTATTTAAAAATGCAATTACCATTTGGCACAAGGCAGGTTTGGGTCTTTTGATTGCCGAGGAGATGCGGGCTGTATGTAAAAGGCACTTGATGCTGCTGGTGCTGGGTGAACTGTAAATGTTTCATGACTTTTCTTGCCTTAGAAAAGCTGCGGTGCCAACCTGTCACAGGAGCACACTTAATTGCTCTCTGACAACTTTTTCATTGTTCCCTGAATATGCACTGCGGCCCTGCTTGCCACCCCCACCCTGCCCTTAGAGCTCTTGACATTAAAAGCTATTGATGGATGAGCTTGTTTTGACTAATTTCAAATCCACTTGAACATTATGGGTTTGAAAGTTCAGTGCTGATGTAACTAAGTTCATGTCCTAGGGGGAAGGAGCATATTGGCAGAAGGGGAAAAATTCCAATGGGAAAGTCTGGTGGAAGTGAGAGAAAGGTGGTGAGGAGACAGCAGGACTCAGCTGATGGTGGGGAAGGATAAGAGGCAGAGCAGAGGATGGAAATTTAAATACAGTGGGTATGTGTTTGAGTCAGCTTGGCTTGTTACTGAAGCTGTGCTTAGCAGTGGGTTTTCTTTTTGCCTGAAAAGTGACTTAGGTAAGAAAATGAAATCTGTTTTGCAAGGAAAAAATATCTGTTGCACGTATAATGGGCTGAAAAAGCTGATGAACTTGATCTTATGTTCCAGACCATGGAAACTTAGGTTTTTGACTTTTTAAAGAAATCCTCCCCTCCTTCCCCACTTTATTCCCTCTGTTCTCCCAACTCAGGCACCCAGGGAGAATGGGATTAGCGCAGAAACACAGCTCTGATGGACTTGGGAAAGGCAGTTTTCAACCTGAGGGAACTGAAAATATCATCCAACACATATTGGATTATATAAGGTCAGCTGCTGCGTGGGGCTGAGCTGATGGCTGATACAGTCTGATCCACCACCCATTCCTGCAAAGGGCTCTCTTGCAGAAGGGCTTGCATGATCTGGCAAAGGAAACTCGTGGTGACTGGCTCAGGAAAAGTTAAGATTACATAAAGCGATCTTGCATTGCTTCCAGCATCTCTTCCAGAGTACGAGCTCTCTTATCATCATTCAGAAGTATTAATATCTGCTCAACTCATTGCATCAAATCTGGATGGCTGACAGCATATAATAGAGGTCAAAAAGGATTGCATTTCTTGGTCTTCACTTCACTGGTCAGGAACTAGCTGGTGTCGATGAGGCATACTTACAAGATTATGACGGTAATTTGTAAGCCTTTGCTTGAAGCACTGCAACTGAGTCTGTTGTAAAAGTGAAGCTGATGGCTGAAATCCAAGTCTTTGATAAATCACTTTATTGCTGACCTAATGAGTTCTTCACGACAAGAAGATTTCTGCAGCAGCTCATTCAACAAGCTATTTTCTATACTGGTGGTCAGGACTGCAGAAATGGTCACACACAGAACAACTAGGAGATATGCCACTTTGCAGAGATTAATCGGAGACTTGAATGGTCTCAGTGGTGAACAACAGATGTTCTCCCCTTTGTGTTTTTTTTTTTTTTTTAAATTACTGGGCATTGACTTGATTTGGATTTACTTCATTAGCAGCTGATGTCACTGGTTTCCACTCTATTCAAATAATTGATGAGATTCCTGAGACTCATTCTCTTTTCAGTTAATCATAAAAGTTTGATTTAGGGATAAGGGTGTGTGTATGTGTGTGTGTGTGTGAAATTTCTGAACCTGCTTTCCTTCCTTCCTCCTTGCAGAGAAAAGTGTACTGAGGCAGGTCTGGATCCACATGGCTCTTGGTGGAGGATCAGCCCTTCCATGGGCTGTGCCCATGGGAGGGAGGAGACCACAGCCCATGGGGCTTCTCAGCCCATCGCCCCGTGCAGAAAACAGACCTTTTAACTCCCTAGATCTTAACAAAAGGGGTTGGTGTCTTTTTTTCCCTAATTACAGAAGTGGGAAAAGGGGGTGGGCAACCTAGATGGCAACTTAGCTGTCAGTTCCTTCCTGATATTTTACTGTGCCTTTTCCCTTGGGTTCCCTGCAGCATGGGAGCCCATTTCATTGCGCAGAGGCCCCTTTTAAAACTGTGGTGTAACAACCAGATGGAGCTATTTGAGGTCTTTAAAAATTGCTATCTTAGATGACTAGTTATAATGAGGTGACTAATAGCTAATGCTTCTGGGCAGAGCTGTACCTATAATACCTTCACTACATTTGCTCAAAATGGCGGTGGGGCGGGGGGGG
>VXAL01003308.1:748876-817574 GCA_013399475.1 Chauna torquata | reverse complement strand
GGGGGGTGGGGGGGTGGGGGAAGATAAATTTTGCCTAAGCTGTAACTTTTTCCAGGTCAAGTCTCTTCATATTTCACAGTTAGTATTGAAGTATTATGTAAAGTTAGGGGCCACGAAGCTTCTGCAAGGCTGAATCAGAGATAATTAAAATGAAGCTTTTTCTCCCCAGGGACTCCGTATCAATCCAGGCAGCACAGGGCCACCATGGCTCCTGGGACCCTCCCAAGGAAATACCTTGATACCCTGGATGCTGTGCATGTGGTGCAGCAGGGGCTTGCTCTTGCTCATTTGGGTGAAGATACAAAGCACTGCCCTGAGGTATCTGCAAAGGTGTAAAAAAAAAAAAAACAAAAAAAAAACGCCAACAACAAACAAACAAAAACCTGGTTTAAACAAAGCACATGGTTTTGCACCAACCCCAGCCCCCTACAGTGAAATTAGAGGTTGTTCAAGGTGGGTGACCAGGCTGCCTGGAGCAACAAACGCAAATAGTCCAAGAGTCGCAGGGCCATGTTTTTTAGATGAGAAGTCCGACTCCTTTGCCAGGAATGGAGGCTTCTCTTGTATCCTCCATGCTCATAGCCTGGACTACCCACCCCACAGTGTGCCACCAAAGCAGATGTTTCGTTGCCTTTCTTTTTGGGGGGCCATATTTTTGTGTTTCCTTTTCCTTTTCTTCTCTTCCTCCAGGAAAATTCCCAGGTTGCCAAGATTTGGCTTTTCAGTAACATTTAGTTTTATCCTTTCCTCCTGGGAATTTCCCTGCGCTGCACAAAGTCCTTCATTTCCCTGTGGGAGCCTTTGGGACCCTTATCAGGGCTTGGAGGAAGAAGGATGGGACTACGTCCATGTCCATTAGCCACCATCCTCCTGGGGCAGCTGTCACCTCTATTTGCATAGCACATATAGGAGCCGTGGGCTATGCCCTCTGTCCTGCTGCGTAAATGCCGCACAGAATGTATAAGCGAGAAGGAGGCAAAACCATCCAGCCACTGTAACGCAGTGTTGCTCTGTTGACTTGTGACCCAGAGCATACAAACAAATTGTATGTGTCAGCAGCAATAAATGATGTGAAAATATAAGATTGCTAGGTGCCATTTAAAACCGTAAAGGGTTTAAAATATTCTCTGGGCTTTGGTCAGTTTGCACAAGATGACTTTTTACTTTCATGTGTGGTAGTGGACGTGCACTTGGATGTAAAAGCTTTCTATTAGCCACCATTTCGGGAAGCTTTTTTCCCACAAAGGGGTCTTAAAACCAGACTAATTTTGCCATACTGGTGCTTTCATTGGCATGTGAACTGTGTGCTTTAAGCAACTGTTTAAAGAAAAGCTTATTGAAGTTGCAGGCAAGCTCAGGCTGCTGGGACTTTTTTTTTTTTAACAGCAAAAATCAGGCTGAGTTCACCCCAAGAGAGATGGATTTAATTCAGTTATTTATTTTACTTTCTTTATGGTTGACTTGTAGTTTGCTTCATTTTCTTTTGGTTTAACCCTTTGTTAACTTCAGAAATGGTAATCAATGCTCAGCACCTGTATGTCCTCAATTGTATGCTGGCATCTGACTGTAGGAGCGATGTATTTGTAATAACCAGGAGAAGAAAGATGTGTGACATTCTTGGGGGTGAGTGTTTGTGCGCGTGATGAAAATTAGGCAACCAACTCAATTCCCTGTTGAAAATCACGACGTGCATTATCTGCTATCTCATTGTGCCTGTGCAGAGCTATCAACAGCTGCGATATCACAGCTGTCAACTCATACAACCTCGCAACTTATGATTAACAGGATTTCCTCTTTGGTTATTAAAGTAATAACAGGAGATACTTTGTAGAAAGCAACAGAATCTGCAGCAATTGAATGTACTGTTTCCCTGAGATACATCTCAGCTTATTTTCTGGCAAAAGTCATTAAGCATCACATCTTCAATACCTGTAGTCAGCCGGAGCTTCATGGGTTGCATCTCACCAAGCACGAGCTGGGTAAGCTCCCTTGATTTCAGCTCAGACTTGCACTGAGCCTTTGAGTCTGTCTTAGCTATTTATTTTTTTTGTGTCTGGTGGGACCTGGAGTCAGCCAGGGCTATGGGGTGGATGTGCTGAGGACTTTCTTGTAAATAGAGAAAACTAAGGACATCAAAAGGGCTTCGAATTATTAAACCGGCCTAGAGTTGGGTGTCTAGAACATCCACTAAATCAGACAATTTTTGAAAAGAATGGACCTGTATCTAATAGATAAATAATGTGTTTGGAACCCAATTTCTTCACTATCTTACGTATCCTCAGCAGGACAGACTTTGCCCTTGTCTTTGCCTTTGCCTAACACCTTCCTGAGGGCTCAACCAAGCTCCACACAGATGCCTCTGGGACCCCAATGCGCTGTCCTTCCCCCGTGCCCCACGGGAAGGCTTGGCACCAGCTCCTGCCTGCCGCATCCCCGCTCCACCTGGTCCTGCTGGGCTGCGATGTGCCCTGCTGGGGCATGACCGCTGCCACACACCTTCTCTCGAGAAGTGCAGTGCGTCCCATCACAGGCCATGGGATTGTACCAGAAATCCCTGAATTCAGCAGCTAGCATTTAACTTGTCAGGAAATCGTATTTCCTTGTGTGCTTTGAACTCATTTGTGGCAGCAGCCATTACCAAGAACACCTTTACCTTCTAACTTTATAGAGAATATCAGCCAGTATAGAATAACAACGAAGTCAACCAATTCTTTTGCAACTATTCCTTGTTATAAATGCCAAAACTGCTTGTTGCTGCTCAGCCAGGTGCTTGATAATGCTGTGGAGTTCTGTGTCAGGGCTGCAAGTCTGAGTGTCCACAAACGTGGTAAGATCTTCGTCTTGTCCCGGTGGGCTTATATGATCTTCAGCTATTCTTATTCTTCTGTTTCCTATCTGGAGAAAGAGATTACTGATCTGCCTTAGCTAGCAAGATGTTCAACGATGCCAGGTGAGCTGGGCCAGAATCTCTCTGGAGCCACCTAGACCTACTGTACTGTAAATGATAAAGCAAAATTGAAATTTGACATTTTGTGGTCCAGCTCCAGTCTGCCTGTCTGTCTATCCATCTTATGTGCCTGTGTGTATTTATCTACCTATCTATCTTGTCGTATCACCAGCTACTACACAAGTATATATAAAATTACATTTCAGCCCCGATTCACAGAAGTATTTAGTGCCTCATAAATCCTTCTGCAATTCTGGACATTTCATCTTTTTTGCTGGAGTTTTTGGTGTAAAGCTGACAGATAAACAGCAAAATCTTTCATTCCCTGGCTGCTGTAATCAACTAGCTATAAGAAGAGGTGGCAAAGTCATTTGTATTGTTCAGAGAGAATAATTCTTTTCTCTCCTTCCACATGGCAGAAAAACTGCTCAGGTAATGTAGGAGCCTGGAATTTCCTTAGAAAGTGCCTCTAGTTGACTTATGAGACAAATGAATGCAGTTTGCTTGTATTAAAAAGATGTTTTATAACCTTTCTATACAATGAAAATGATGTGTGTGGTGTAAATATTCTGGAGTAAAAATTGCATCTGTTAAAATCTGTGAAAGAAATAACTAAGGAAAATGATGTTGTGTGTGATTTCCTGCCTGACCTGGGTCTTTGCAGTTCATCAACCAGCCAGCTTGGTGGTCCTCTCCTGCTTTCTCATTCCAGCTTAGTTCAGGCAGCGTACCTCAGCAAACAGCAGTGCGCTGCTGCTTCTTAGATTAGCAGTAAATGAGGCATTTCCATTGATGCTGTACTTCAGTATATGTTTATTTAAGCACTAAGGTCAGACTTCGTCAGTATCTGAGGTGACTCTGCAGGGTCCTTGATGTCCCCGTGCTAAAGACCTGGGGCAGGCTGGCAGATCCTTTTATAAATCAAGGAACTTCCAACCGTATGTACATTCTGTACAGGGAATCTTTCTTCATCTTCCTAAGGGAGAACCTGAGTCCTATGTATTAGGTATTTTGGACCTCATATATATATATATATATTATATATATTTAAGATTTGTTTTTCCACTAAGAATGAAGTGAACATTTCCCATAAATGTCATCTTTTGTCCATTTTCTCTTACCTTGAAGAATGCTCATCGTGTGCATGTTTACTCATAAGATGAAACGTACCCTTTCTTCCTACTCATTGCATATGAATCTACAATAAAAATGAGGCATATAAGCCATCAGAGACGTAGCTACAGGAAAGAAGCAAAGTGGGCTTAGTGACCTTGATGTGCATGCCGTAGTTGTTATGGAAACAGGCAAGTGAAATCACTGTTGCTAAGGCTCAGAGAAATAAAACAATCTCAGCCACTTAATGGTCATTATTCTCTAGTAACTTAATTTTGAACTTGCTGCGAGCAGAACTGCAAAATGAGTCAGCAAACGGATCCAAAATACTTAGTAGAGACACGAATGAGAGGGGTTTTCTTTTCTGTCCCCATCCCTTCCCCACCAGCCCCTCCAGTGATGTTGTCAGGAGAGGTTTTCCAGCAGCGGATGAATCGGGCCGTCACCCGCAGCAGTTATCAGGAGCCGAGGTGCAACACCAAGCGCGGCCTGGAGGCAGGAGCAGTGCACGGTGCGTGCTGCCCGCTGGGAAGAGCAGGAGGCAGCGCAGCCTGGAGACACGAGACACCTTGCTTCCTCATCCCAGAACGGTGATTCACAGCTTGTGTTTATGAGCAGCATGTTATAATTCCGTTCCTAACAACACTAGAAATTTTAGGTCTTTTCCTCCTCTCCTCATCTTATTTACTTGCTGGAAAAGTAGGGAGATGCTATTCTCGCTTGACTAAGATTTGGCTTGTCCTCTCACACATTGGAGATTAATATTTCATGCCCGGGACAGATGTGTAGTTAGACTAGGTAAAAAAAGAAGTCACTGTATTGGTGGTTTTAATGGTTAAAAGTAAACATCCCTTTAAAAAAAAGTCAAATAAATGAAATGTTAGAAAATGATTTTTTAATGAAAATTTTAAGTTTTAAACATGTTTAAGGGTTTTAGAAAAATAGGAAATTATAAAGCTTCAAGAATTAAATGAGTGTCCAAATATCAATGCCTATTTTCATTGAAAATAACAAAAAAAAAAAACATGGAAAATTTTAATCCTGGTAACATTCATGGCAAACGAGTGCACACAGTGGTAAACTGCAACCAAATCACATTTTGCTGTGAAAGTGAATATCAGCATATGTTTGGAATATCTCTGTTCCTGAGTGCTTTCATAGACTTGCGTCTGAAGCCAAACAGAAGGAGATGGCCTTTCCCTAAATAAATACACAAAACACCCTGTTACAGGCAGGCCACCAAATCCCCCAGAAATGCAGGCTCTGGTGTTCCATCCTGCGACTGTGAATTAGAGTGAATCTTTCCAAAAGCTAATTGCAAACCCCTTCGATTCCCAGTTAATTTCTAACAAGGCCAGATGTGAATTTGCAGTTTAGGTCTCTATATTGCTCCAGAAAAAGCGTTAGCAGCTGAAAGCAGTCATCATGTGTTTGTTCCTGCAGCAAACTGATTGCTCATCAAGAGGAGCCGAATCCTGTAGAGGCTGAGCTGGATCACAGCACTATGCATATGTATTCTTTCTTGAAAATGGACACAATCAGGCCATTTATGTATCCTGCCAAGATACCTCTTGGTTTTGCATGCCCTGAGTGATTGCAGGGAAGATTTGCTTCTGTGTCTGTATACATTGACGTTTATCAGGACGGTCTCCATTGAAATCAACGATATTTCACTGAAATGTAGATCAAATTGGAATTGATCCTGAGGATGAAAACTGGTCCTGTGGAGGATGTTAGGATTGGTGCTCTGAATATATGTGGCTTTGAAAATGTGCCTGGCACATCTCTGTGATGCTGGGCTGCAGGAATCAAGATGAGTGGTAGGACTTGCCGTTGCCCTTGGGCATTGCTGCGGGCTCAGAGGTACAGCGCTGAGCAGAGGACTTTGGCTGCTTAGATGAGTGTCATTAAGGTGGTTCTGCCACAGAAGAGAAGATATTGTGGAGTTGCTTTTTCTGGGGTACCTCTGTCACAGCTGCACGTTTGGCAGGAACCCACTTCTGCCTCAGCCCTGAGGGAGCTGGGAGGAAGGTGATGCGCTCCTCTCACCGGCCAAGGAGGGTGCTTCTCCTGTGGACCCTGTGAGCCATTCGCTGGCATCACCCCACAGCTGGGGACCTGGTGGGCTGGGGAACCAGTGGCCACACAGCTCAAATCCAAGGAGGGCACACAGGAGGTCAGGAGGATGTTTGAGGGATGCCACCTTGAGAAGCTACTGTGATATAGATAAAAGCACCAGTATTGCCATTTTATTCCAGAGTTTTACATCTTATTTGATGCTGTAGTCTGCAGAGCCTTTCTCTGGTGTGCTTAAAAACTGCACTAGAACCCGATGTAGTGACATCCATCCCTCTCTGACTACCCTGTGTCGTGCTGGTTTTGGAGTAATCCACTTAGTAACATAAACTGCCAAGGCTTCTCTTGCATCCAGTACTTTCTTCTGCATCTTTAAAACTCAGACCAACTGATTGTTGGCAGGGCCTCCAGCAACTATCTGTAATTAAGTTATTCATTAAAAAAAAAAATCATCATTAAATTAAACGGTTATTGAGAATATTGTTGCTAAACAGCCAAGCAGATGATTAAGCAAAGCTTTGTGTGAATATTCAGAACAGCAAAAACAGTGGTGGAAATTACTCTTCTCCTCGACATGAGCTGCTGCATACTTCCACTCACACTGGAGTTTTCTGCTGTATCTTCAGAAGGGGGATAGTTGCAAGAGATCTGCCCTGTCAGTGTGTTGCTAAGTGGTAAAGGAGTTCATACAGTGATGCCTTGGCAAGACATATGCATGTTTTCATTGTCTGTAGCATTGTGTATGGGAATATGAGAGTCTGAAATGGCACATGAAGGTGTCAGTTGGGCAAGAGAAAAAGGTGTTTGTTTTTTTTTTCCTCTTTTTACAGGAATGGAAATGTTTTTCAGCTGAACTCTTGACTTGCTGAATTTTCTGTTTTATTCTTTTTATCTTTGAAAACCCCTTTCTCTTTTTCTTCCCCATGCATCTTTCAGCAAGACAACCCAAGCCAATGTGTCTGTCTGTAGCAGGGATTTTGTTCTCCTGATCAATGACATCAGAAGTGTTGCATGTGAAGTCTTATGGCATTCTCTGATTTAATGTTTTTTTTTTTCTTAATAATATATTGTTATAT
Organism: Chauna torquata; assembly: GCA_013399475.1. Classification (NCBI taxonomy): domain Eukaryota; kingdom Metazoa; phylum Chordata; class Aves; order Anseriformes; family Anhimidae; genus Chauna; species Chauna torquata. The sequence goes on along the minus strand of VXAL01003308.1, from coordinate 810,362 downwards.
ATGGATACCTACCTCTGTGATTGAAATGTCACATGAAGTCAATGTGGCCACTTCTTGGGAGAGCAGGAGCAAGAAAGGTCAAATTTAAAAACAGAAAGAAGGAAAGAAACAAAGAACTGTGATGTCCAGCTGTCTGGGAGATGTTGGAGGTGTCTGAGTACTTGTTCATACACATTCACAGCCTCCCATCACCTTTCCTAGTGCATTGCCTTCCACTGCAGCTAGAAGACATTGGAAGTTTATACCTATTTCAAACATTATATTGTATAGAGAGTACAATTATTCTTGCATACACTTATAATGAGACTGTTACTGCTTGAAAAATCTTCTTCTAAATATGCAAGGAAAAAAGCCAAGTGGTAGGAAGAAGGACCTATCTTCTTACTGCTAGACAATCTGAGCATAATGCAACATCCGAGGTCCAGGCTCTCACAGGAAGCCTGTGGGAAGTGGTGGGAGTTCGTCCACTATGATCTGGATCCCTTGGGCTTTTGCAAGGTGCTTGGGCTCATTCCTCAAAAAAATGCAGTCAGATTACAGTAATATAGTTTCCCTTAGAATACTTCTGGAAAGCAGATCCTGTTTTTTTTATGCTATGAATGATATGGGAGTCTGGTTGGAGAAACAGTTTATGTTGTTAGTTGTGCTCTGCCTGTTGGTGCACATTTAATCAGTCTTTTCATTTAGTACCTCTCTGCTTTTGTTGGCATTGTTTTTGCTGTGTAAAACACCGAACAGGACAGCAGAGAGAAGCAGATATTTAATCCTAAGATTGGAATTGGTCTCGAAGTGGCAGAAGAATCCATATAAATCAAGCCTGCAGCACTTTTTGATCATCAGTAACTGCCAACGCTTTTCTCTGCAACCTCAATTAGTAGTGTCCTGTAAAAGGCACTTGTAGAAAGCTTGTGGCACTTGGGAGTGGTTCAAATGTCTTGTCTGTGCCACTTGCCAGAAAGACTCTATGTTATTTTACTTGTTTGCCAGGGTTTCAGATTACAGGCCGTGTAAAACACACACACAAAAAAGGCATAAAAGAGTTCTCTTAGTTATTTGGTGCCTCTGATTAGAGAAAAATGATGCTTTTGTTGATCCCCACTTCCTGAACACAGCATTTGGGGAAAAAACGTTCTGTTTATCTATTTAGTATAAAACATGCTGTAGCCCCTGGGCTTCACCTCTGCCTGAGAGCATCTCTGACTGGGGAGGGAGCTGTAGTCAAAGCCTCTGCATCATTCCATCTGAGGCCTGAAATAGTCACGAAGGATGTCAGTTCATACCATCCATCATATGGCCTGGAGGTGAACTTGTCTCTCTGCATTTGTAAGTATAGATTTTACAGGAGAGATTAATGAAAGAGATGTATTCTTTTACATGCAAATAAGATAATAAAGATAGGTAATGGATGATGAAGAATAGAGAGGTCCTGGGTTTCTATAGGACCAGTAAAATTTGCACTATAAACAACTTACTGAGGAGTGCTTTGGATGTGAAGATTTAAACAAAGAGTGAAGGGGGAATTGCATCCTGCTCCCTTGGGTAGGGTGAGGGTAAGACAGCAAACCCTCTGTCCCTCCTCTCAAAACACATGTGCAGGGCGTCCCTGAAAAATGTCACGTGGAAAGAAAGGGTGATCTGTTTCTCTCTGCTGAAGGTGTGGTGTCAGCCACGAGACCTCGATTCTGCCTTATGCCATGCAAAGGTGCAGAGGGCTTCAGGAGTCTCAGACCACTTGAACATCACAGTTACCTAATGTTAACCTAAATAACCTAAAAATTGCTCCCCTGCTTCCATACCCTCCCATCAGCAGAATGCTTGTTAGCCTCAGACCCTAGGATCTTTGGGGAATCGACCATGGAAAAGTGTTTGCAGCGTTGGCAATCATGTTAGCAGTGAGTAATCAATCAGCTCCACTTGCGTAAACACAGGGAGAGAGCAATTGATTACTTGCAGCTCTGCTAACGATTGCAGTACCAACAGGCTCCAGGGTTTTAGGACTCAGAATTCACGGTTGCTGTTTGGATCTGATCACCTTTCATCAACTTTCCTACTCAGAAAGTTAAAAATAAATGAATTTTCTGGTACTAGGATGCTTATAAAAATAACCTTCTTTAATGCAATCCATAAGCTCTCTCCTGTGAATAACTTGCTGAGTGTTAAGGAGAATTCCTGATGTTGTTTTCATGTTCTTTTGCAGCTATTGTGCTGCCTTCTTCAGCATCTGGGCCAGACCTGGCCTGGAGTATGTGCTATGGAGTGGGGAAAGGGCAATTTTACATTTGTGTAACAGGTGTAGGGTTTGGCTGGGGAAGGAAATGCTAATAGCACCATGACACCGTGTCCTATGCTTTCTAACAGTTTGTGAGTAAGGATCACCCCAGCTGTGCTAGGTTTATGTACAGTATGATTTCACTGGAAATTTTTTTCAGAATGCAAGGGAAATTTTCAGGGGAAGGAAGATATCTGGAAGATTTTGCTAAAGGCCTAAAAACTCAGTCTGCCCAATTTGTTTCTTGCCCAGCAAGTGCATGTTCAAGTCCTTTCAATGAGAAGAAAGGCTGAGGTTTTCAAAGGAATCAAATGCATTAATATTGTTGTAACCAAGACAGACAATTTGTTGGCAACTTTTGGAACAGTTTTACTGTAGTTAAGTCCATTCTATGCAAAAAAAAAAAAAAAAAAAGCAATAAGGAGGTAATCAGCTTTACTGGGCTGCTTGTACCTCCTCCAACAGGGAGAAGATTACTTGCTTTTTAAATAGTTTTCAGTACCTAAAATGACACAACTGGATTGGAGACAAACTTCAAGTAAATCTCCAATCTTCCATTAAGCTTTGTTCTGAATTGAGTGCCTGCTCAAAGTAGATGCATCTTTGCTGCACAGTGGTCTGGATAGTGCCTGTAATCTCTCCTCTGAACACAAAATATTTTCCTGTGTAGCTCAGGTACTGTCCAAAAGGAAATCCCACCTTCAGAGGGGCTTGTGCTGCCAGTACCCCAGTGGGTTGGACTTCTCGGGTCCAACAGCAGCAAGATACCCTGGCACACGACCCAGCCTCTGCAGACACCCTCTTCCCATTGCTGTTTCTCTCCCTTCCTCACAAATTACCAGTCTGTTTTCCCCCATGGCAGTATTGACTTGCAGCCTCTTGATAGCTAATGTTATTTTTTCAGAATGAGGCCTTAAATTCACTTTTGCAGTATGAATGTATTGCTTGTTGCTTGTGACTGAGGTTGTGCAACTTTTGTTAAGTTAAAGTCAAAATACTTTCAGTGTTGCTTCAATTAACGTGGTATGTTAGCACTGACATCCCAATGACTAAGCACAGTCAGAGTTTAACTGATTTAATTGAAATGTGTAATGGCAAAGGAATTAACCAGGGTAAATCCAAACCTGGTGTCACTTTGACCAATGCTTTATTGGTTTTGAATACAAAATTAACTTATCAAAAAGCTTGCCAGCATCCAGACATTTTAACATCTTTAGCTCCTTTAATATTTTTAAAACATGTCATTACTGAAACAAATGTGTAAAGAGTATCACACCTCCTGTATCAAATGGGACTTCAATTTTACTTGCTCAGGGAGTTGTTCTGACCTTCTTATCAAGGCTGGATAATGATTCATTCCTCCAAGATTACAGTGCTCTCAGCCAGAGAAAAGGAGCAAAAAACAGATCCAGAGGACAAAGTGGAAAAAAATAGTCTCTTCCATATCTTGAGGCAAGCCAGAGATTTAGGAAACCATTTTTGTTATGTTGTAAATGTTTTATGGCTCTGGACTTTTCCATGCAATAGGCTTCACTGTGTTAACACTGGGGTTTTAATGTAAATCATCCTCAGAGCAGGCTGTAAATATACACAGAGATGGAGTGAGAGGATGCACTGGAGAAAAGCACAGCTAAGCACCAAATATGTGAAAAATGCAACTGAGGCAAGCAGCAAAATGCTGGAGCGAAGACCTGGCACACAGGGCTGGGTGTCACGGGGACCACTGGTGTCCTCCTCCGGCACTGCCTGACAAGGTGTTCAGCTTTGTGCTGTGTTACATGAGGTTGGTACCTGGGTTTCTTGGGCAGCAGTTGTGCAAGTGTGAGAGATGGCAGTGGACTGGCTTTGGCTTCGGTTTCAGTTTGAAACACTTTACAAACTGTGCTATTTCAGACAAAACCTCTTTGCTAAAGCAGATCTCAGGGACTTCTTAATCCAAGAGTCGATATCTCCTTTTTCCTACTGTGTCAGCTGTTCTCGTAGGAGATGCTACCTCTCCCTATGCGGCTTGTGTCTCTCTTTAAGAAAAGCATGTTTCTGCTGGGTGTTAACGTGCAAGAGTTGGCTGTCCTGTTGTGGAGCTGGGACGAGGCACTGGGGTTTTCCTGTGAGATAAACCAGTGAGTACCAACAATCGGTGTGTGTGATGCAGGATGAGAAACAGAAGCTGATCTCTCTAACTGTCTTTAAAAACTGCTAGCACCTTGTCTCAGCTAGCATTTCACAGTGAGGGAACGGTTACATCGCTGTGCTGGGAAAAAGAGAGCTTGGTGCAGATAATCTTGAAGTTACTTTTTGTCACTTTTCACAGCACGTTCTTAAAAGCACGCCCAGTGTTCAGACATACATCTTTCAAATAAGCTTTACTCCTTGGCTGCTCTTCCCTTGGGCATGGTGGAATGAATGCCCCATCAAGGAAGTAAGTAAGTTGATGCTAAGAGTGAGGATAGCTTCTTCTGGGGCCAGTACTCCTCTGGTGCAGTCCTGGCAGAAGAAAAGAGCAGCTGTGATATCATCTGAGAATATCCCTGGATTTGGGGAAACAAGTGACCTCAACACTGCATATGAGCTCCTGGGCAAGCACCGCCTGAACCAATTCGCCCTACAACAGCACTAAAAAGCAAGGTGGCCACTGATCTCACCAGTCAATTCATCCGTAGTGATGGAGCGTATTGCCCGTGAACTCTGAAAATCTGACAGTTACAGTCATTCTTTAATTGTAACTTAAGTCATATACTTGAAAGGTTAGTCTGGTGTTTTATGGTTCTCTAGTTCATTTTTTAATTAACTGCCCATCAAGCCTCTTTGATTTGAGGAACAAGGGCTCACAAGAGTCAGAGTTCCTGCTCCACTGCTCTACCCAGGCGATTCTCAGTAATCCAGATTGTCTCATCCTGCAGCAAGGAAGCAATCTGAACAGAGGCTGTGGGTTGCTGTTGGGGTCTGTTCTGCTGAACTTGTTGATTTGCATTCTGAGAGGATATCACAGGAGATAATGGGATTTGTGAGGAAAGTTGATTTTACCTTGTTATTTGGTGGGGGAATAACGTCATCCTCTGAACAAGAGGCAGTGCAGGACGGTAATTACTCAGCCAGGTGGAAGATAGCAGGGGAGCAGGAAGGCACAGATACTTAGCCTGACCAGCCCTGGATTGTCCTCTATTATAGAAATGTCATCACAGAGTTTCTTTAAGCAGTTCCCTGAGGCTAGGAAATGAGAGAAAATAAACCCCCAGCCTTAGGCTGCAAAAACGGAAGCCATGAAAAGCTTTGACTTCATGACATAAAACTCAGATAGCTTTCAGTTTCTTTCAAGTGTATTTTCTGAATCTTTTGGACTCCTAGGTTGAAATTTAAAGCTTCCTCTGGCACCCTAAGAACAGGTAATTTTCTTTATTTTCTTGAAATGAAGGTGTTTTTTATTTTTTGTAATCAGCTGAACTAAAAAGCTCAAGAATCCCAAATACCACAAGGATCAAGATTAAATGTTTGTAAGAACCTACTAACCTGAGGCATCCTGCATCTCTTTTGTGGCATCCTCCCTGCTCCAGGCACTGCGACTCACTGCAGACGCCCCTGGTTTGGAGGCACTGGGCCCTGTGTTCGTGTACCTCGAGAGCTCTTTGCTTTGATCTCCCCTCCCCGCTGATTCAGTGGTGTTTTATTGGCACGTGTGTGTACCTGTTGAATGCATCTGGGTGGGATGATGCTGGGAAGCCTGAGGGAGCCCCTGGGAACCAAGCACAGAGGCAAAAAGAGGTATGAAGTGGCAAGAGGGTGTAGAGCAGGAGGAGAGGAGAAAGAGGAAAAACAACCACTGCTCAGTAGGGTCCTGGGCACTGGGAAATGGGGCAGTGGAGAGCAGAGCTGAGGAGCTCCTAGCATCCATGGTCTCTGCCCAGTCTATCCCCTCCTTCCTCCTCCTCTTGGCCAGACGTTTCCAGCCCCAGTGTTATACTGGTCCCCCATTCACCTCCTGGACTTCATTTGGGTATATCCTCAGCTGTGCTTCTAGCAGTTCCCAGGAAATGTCCTCCTTTTCTCCTCACCTTCATACTCTCCCAGCTTGAGAACTGCTTCATAAAAATGTATATGAGACAGCAGAGCCCAAAACAAGCTTAGGCAGTGACTATTTATACACACAAATATGTGAGCCTGCATGCCAAGCTGCTCTACAGAAACATGTTTATTTTTAAAAAGGAGCTCTCTTATTTACTCATTCCTCAGGATAAATTCTCTCGCTGTTGGAGCTCTGCACCTTCCACACTGTGGGGCCAGCTCTCTCCTGGAGGAGTCCCTCCAAGAGCCCTTCAACAGGAGCACTTGGGCACCTTCCAAACTTCAGTGCATGTCATTTGACAAGCATCACAAGTTACTTTGTAGTGATGCTTCACGCCTTCTCTGAATGTTGACCTAGCAGGTGTACAGAATGGCTAGAGAAGGATGCTAGTCTTAATAAAAAGCTGATCTGCTTACAGCATCATTCCATTAGCTGCTTCCTCTAACTGCGCAGCTTGTTTTGTTGATATCTACCATGCTTAACTTCTGCTTCGGTGTTGCACACTTTTTGTGTGCTGCTCCTCTAGGATTGAGTCTAATATGTTGATTTTAAGAATCAGCTTGATTGTCCTGACCACAAAGTAAAATGACAATCCGCTTTTTTCATCCTGAAACCACCAAGGTTCCCTGCACATCTTCTCCTCTCATCTGTGTGCAGTGGCCACTAGATCTTCCTCAGCCCCTCAGCAGTATAATCACATTTTTCTTGTCCTTGGGAGCTTGCTGATTTCTCTTCTCAGTCAGTATGGGAGGACAGCACAGTGGTTACTTAGACACACTGCTTGACATTACTCGCATAAGCATTTGCAAAGTATACCATACATCACAGTAAGTATATCATACATGATAATTAAAACACTTCATTACATCAGTTAATCTTACAGTTAAATCACTCATATGTGATACCATCACCAGAGGCTGTCAAAGGCCAGCTATTTGCTGTTATCTCAAAAGCCAGAGTCTGTGTTCACTAATGTCTTATAAGGAGACAAGGCCCTAAAACATCTTTTTTTTTTTAATAGTTCAGAAGTATTTCAAACTTGATTCACTCACTCCAGAGATAACTGTTCTTACTTCTACATTAACAGGAACTTTATGCCCTTCTGTGCATAAAGGCAAACCACAATGTCACTCTCATTTGAGATCTTAACTGGTTCCTACCACACAAAATGTTCTCGTGTACATTTTGCAGAAGCTAACAACCTTTTTGATTAGGCATCAAAAAGCCTCATTCCTTTCTGTTGCAGACTTTGTTTAGATGCTAGTGGTAAAGATAAATATTTTGATTTAGTCACTTCTTCTAGCAAAAGCATACTAATATTCTTCCCAATGGGAATTGGAAATAAAAACAAAAGATCTTCTCCTAAAGTCTTAAAACTTATGGCTAGTTTAGAAAAACAACATAATTGATGTTCGCCCTGACCTTTCCCATCTTTTTAATTCAGAGTAGGAAATCTGAGCCTTGAGTAGCTTTATGGCAGTGGGAGTAAGTGGTCTTTGTGCTGTAGCTTTACATTGTGAACTCAAATATTAAAAACTGTTTGTGATTGTTTCTGGTATTAAATGTTAGAGTAACATCTATAATCATTTACCTTTGTCCCTTAAATATGAACTTCTAAGATATTTTCCCCTGAACTCCCTGTACAGATTTTGACCTGTCAATTAGCATCCACGATGCAGACACATGAAAATTGTCCAGCACAAACAAAATCAATTCTATGATTTCTAAGGGAATGTTCACTTGAGGGATGGCTCACGAAGTCCCAAAAGCATGACTTCAGTACTAAACATTCCTATGGTCAGGGATCCTTTTTTCAAAAATGCACAGTATGATGTTATCGTGATTTCAGCTGAACCCCATCAAGACTAGCGGGTTTAACCACCACCTTTCATATGACAACTGTAAGAGACAGTGACCACCTGCTCTGCCCACCCCCAGAAAAGGCAAAACGTGTCTTGTTTGAGATTTTGAAAGCCCAGAGCTTGCGTGGATGCTCTTTCGCAATATGGGATACAAGTGGATTTGCAGCAGGGAGAGACACTGTACCTGGAAATGGCGTGTGTTGAGGGGAACTCAGAAAGAGCTTTGGAGCCATGAGCAGGGGTTAATTTTTAGTGGTATGATGCTTTTTTTTTTTTTTTCCTCCCCCTAAGCAAACTGGGCTCCATGCAGCCATAACTGCAGTGGAGTTACCTGACCTGTCAACTTCCCCTTAAACAAAATAACTTCCAAGGGTCTGAATTTTGGCTAATTGCTCCGGTCAGTAGTACAAGCAGTATCACTGGTTTCTGCCTCAGTATCTGCCCATCAAGCTGCCTGCTCAGTCAGCAAGGCTTGATCTTGTGGAGAGAGACTAAAAACCAAGGAGGACAGAAAGCATCATCACATATTTTTCCTTGCAGGAGGGGTAATACCAGAGCTGACAGCTGCTGCACACAAGGGAAAGCCCTGTATTGCACATGCACCTGCAAACGATTGCACTGGAGCCAAGGAGACCTCAGGGCGGGCTCCTGGAGAAAAGACTCGTCTCCTGCTGTGTCCTCTGTGGGTCGCTCCCCTCATCTTTTGATTGAATTCATTTGAGCATTTGGACTTTCAGCTTTTGTAACTGGTGTCTGTGTTGGGCTTTACAGGTTGTCCTTTATAAAAGGACTGATTTTTTGGTGTGAGTGCTATAAGTGTAGTTCAGTGTACAGGTTTACTCAAACTCTTCCTTTCGTAAATGCAGTGCTGTCTACTAGGACAATTAAATGAGATGTTTAGGGTAGGATGAACAAACCCCCTTTGAGGACACCTGCCTTTATCCATAGGTGGCAGAAGGAGACTTTTGATGACTTACTTAGCCTTCCATGCCTGACTTTGAGATGACCAAAGGAAGGTGACATGAGTATCAACCAAGCAATAAAAACATTGTACTGCAGCCAGTTGGTGCCAATCCTCATTTCTTGCACAGCTACTTCTGCAAATGGATCCCTTGGAATAGGCACATCAATTCTTTAGTGCATGGTCAGCAGAGCCCTATTTAAGGGACAAGTTACTAAGAATGGAGGTTTCTTTGCAGACTTTACTAATTAAGGGTGGCTGGTCCTCCTAAAAGGTTGGCTTATCTTTGCACACCATAAACACTTTATTTTATTAAGGAAAATCTATTAGTTGTAGATACCATTGATTTATAAATGACCTGCTGTCAGAGAAAGAAGGTCTTGCATTTCTTTTTGGAAGCATCTTGATAAATGTCATGTAGTTCAAAAGAGTCATAAATCCCCAAACTCAGACCTTCCCTGAAATGCCTGGGTGGAAAGGAAAGCTTCCATCCTCCGTTCCCTGAGAGGTTGCTGAATTCTCCATGAGCTTTGCTATGAAAAACAACAAAATAACATAATTTCATTTGTATTTAAAAGATGTATTTTGGAATGAAGCCCAGGAAACCCCAAGCTGTCCTAGTCAAACACTTGTCCACTTCTTCGCAGATTCTGTGCTCTGTGAAAACACTTGCGTTTTTGTTGTTGTTTATCTTAACGCCTTCTCTTCCTAACTAGGTCTGCACCATGCAGTTCGCAGTCTGTCATGTCGTGAGATACAACTGAGATGGTGCGTTACACCGCAAAGGCGGTGGCTGCAGCAGCCAGGGGGGGGTGATAGGAGAGGGGAATCGCTTTAGAGGCTCTGCTTTGATTAGCAGCAGGGTTTAATCGCAGTCAGCTGATATAGTGCTGGCTGCAATTTGGCCTGGTCTAGGGAAAACAGCCAGCATGTCAGCTAACTCAGTGCTTCACACATGACCACATCCCTAATGAAGACTAGCACTTCAGTGGACATCTGTCATGAAATCCTCCATCCTTCTCTCCTGCTTTCTCTTACATGCTGCATTAGACAAAATCATTATAAATGGAGCACGAGTATAGATATTAGCTTATTGGTCTGGCTTTTGTAAGGTTCAGGGTACTCAGGCTGTGCTGTGCTTAGTAAAAAGCTGAATTCATTAGTGTAAGAGGAAATGGGAAGGATGGGTCAGGTTTTCAACAGGACTTCCCACCCCTCAGCCTCCACGAGGTGAGGATGGGATTGCGTCTCCTCATCTATTACTTCCAGGGGGAGCACATTCTGTCACATACGCAGTTGCCTAAAAATCTGGGGATCCCTGTTGGCCCGGGACGTGATACTTGTCTTACGCTGTTTTTTCAGCCCGGGTAGTGAGCATGCAGACCTACAGATCGTTGGGGGTATTTGCTCACCTTGTTCCTCATCATCTCAGAAAGTCACTCTTCCCTGGGTGACGTTAGGTGAGATTTTTATCATTGAAACCTGCAGCTCTAAGATGTTGATGATGTCTCTCTCAGATTTTTTAAAAAGCCAGCTATGCCTGCTATACCCTTCATTGTTTTCTTTTGTTTCTGCATTTTATGTAGGCTTTCTGCTCCTGAACTTAATATTCTACTGGTTTGAGTTCGTAAAGGTACTTAGACAATGAAAAAACATCTTTAGAATAGGGTGTCTTTTGAAAATATTGCTACACACCTGCCTTTTCCTTCAAGCATTTAACTACTGTCAAACATTTGGCCCTTATAACACATTTTGAAACCAGATAGAGCTCAGATGTAGCCTTTCTATTATCTAAAGCCCATGCCCCACATTTTGGCAAATCAATCATTGCTATTCCTGCTTCGGAGCTGCGGAACAGGCTGTCAAGTGATATTAATCAATCTTTGTCATTGCCCATTTCCAAAAGTCATTAGCATGCTCAGCCTCACATTATATTCTCCAGCAGAAAAAATAACACACTGTCAACTGTACTTTGTTAAGAGTTACTACACAAATGACCTTATTGATCGCATGTATGTAATAGAGGTCTGTATTTACTGAGAACCTTCAAGTTTTTCTGCCAGTCTTTATATTATTTCCACTTTTTTTTTTTTTTTAATATTACTTTATTTTCCTTAGCAGGCAAAATAGCTGTTTCCAAGGAAATGAAGATAGCTGAGAAGCTGGTATGAACACCATAAGAAAATGAAGATACCAAGTGCATTTGACTGTTTGAGCACTAGGAAATGATTAATGACCCTTTAACACATTAAAAAAAAAGTCTGCCAACATATAGCTGTTTATGTTGTCACATAGTAACACTTTAAATTCCTATAAATGTGGCCACAGTGGAGTTGGCATGTGTGGAAATCTTTCTGCTTAGCTATCATGGTTTTACAGATGGATTTCTCTTGCTAGTTATTCCTCACAATGCTTGGCGAAGTCTAGCTGAAGGAAATTACCTCTTTTCTCTGTAAATACATATCCTTTCTCTGTAAAACTTCATATATATATATATATATATTTTTTTTTTCCCCATAGAATAGTAATTCAGTTTAGAAAGACCTTTGCACTATGTTATTTGGGTGACTTCATTTTTGTTTCTCTCTCTCCATGCCAAGGGAAAGAAGTGATGCCTCCTCTGTGGGCTGATCCATGTTGCTGGATGCCTCAGTCTCCAGAGCGACTTGGTGGACACCACCCGTGATACATTGTGGCCCCCAGGGGCTGCAGCCCCATCTCAGCCACCCCAGCTCCTGAGAAGCTGCAGGGCTCCCATGCCCTTGCTCTCCTCCAAGGTGTTTAATAAGAAAAAACCTTCATGGGCTCATGAGCACAAAACCAATCCTGTTCTGATGATAGAGCTAGGACCTCAGACGATAGGGCAGTGCAGGATCCTTTGCAAAGATTGGTGATTAATGTGTGTTTCTTCACCAACAGCAGAGCGTGGAAACTGTAACAGTGCCAAAAGCTTGAGCATTGCACTAGCGAAGGCCCTGTGGGGTCAGTAAATCCCATCACCTGCTGCCAGAGGCAAGCACATCATAAAATGCCTTTATGAATGAATCAGCCTTTATATTAAAACTACCTATTTGCGATGCTGAGTCAGAAGTGGGTCCAGCCTGGGATGGTTATAAACATTTTTCTCATTTCCAGACTAAATTCATTCTGTCCAATAATAATAATTTCTGCTCTTTCTTCCAGCTTCTCAATGTTTTCTAGCGGTTCCCACTGTTGGCTGCAATCTAGTGTACACTTGCAGAAAATATAAAAATATATAAGCACTTGGTGTAGACAGTGGAGCACAAGTTAGATTTCCATTTTTTCCCCCCTTTTTTACTTCATTGAGGTTAAAAAAAAAAAAAAACAAAAAAAACCCCTACCTTAATAATCTTGTATCCTCACTGCCTTCCATTTCTAGATTGCCTTAAGGTGTACCCTCAGGAAAAATACATTACAGACCCGAGACCTGAGCTGATGAATGCTACTCTTATGGCAGTAAGTTCAGGATCTGAAGTACACTCTTAGAGTTATCGCTAGCTGGAGACAGCAGGAGGTAAGTGGAAATGTTCCAGGACATTGCTGCTGAAAAACCCTTTCTAGCAGCTGAGGATCCACAAACTCCCACAGTACACGTTGTGACATCGAGACACCCTCAACTGGAAGAGAAAATACAATATTAGTCAGGGCTTCAACAGCTCTCCAGTAGGTCATCAGTTTTATTGGGACTAAATCTTAGCCAGGTAGGTCATTCTCTGCTGTATTTTCATCCAACGCTGTATTTTGCTTTAACCAGTTTATCAGAAAAATCAATCTCCCCGATGTAATAAGACTTCTGGTAACTTTGGGAGGGATATCTACTTCTGGCTGGTGCAAGAAGAAGAATACAGAAGTTTTAAATCAGTTCGCACAAGGACAGCTTAAACTCTGCCCAGTAAAAGCTTCACAACATAATTTGTCTGTCTTTCCGGGGAAGTTTTATTATGAATACTTAGTAGGAGATGTCAACACTGAAATGTCAAGTTTCCTGGTCAAAAAAACTTTTGTCATCTTCTCTTACCTAGGTTTTATTTTGAAAAATGCATTCAGGAGTTTCTGACATACCAGATCCAGCCTCAGTCAGTGACAATACTAGATAATTGCCAGCAAACCACTTAGTGCATTTTAGTAATGTCTGAAGAACTTCCCAAATCCTCAGCCATGTCTCTCCCTAACATAAACATCCCCAATATTTAATTTGGGTGATGCCAGGGAAGACTGCTGTCCTCTTCTTGCCAGCCGCCAAGTGGTGAGCCGCTCGCACAGGCGCGGGGGGCAAGCAGCAGCAATGACCCGCCTGGGCTGCAGGGCGGGCGGCTGCCTGACCATCCGCTGGCAGCTCCGCTGTCACAGCGACAGGGTGCAAAGAGCCGGCCTTTGAATCCACTGTAAAGTGTTGGGTTTCTTCCAGTAGCTTTGTACCTTAGCAAATGAGCTTCATCCAGTTTCAGCCAGCATAAGCTGGCGTAGCTTCGGTGATTACATATTTCATAGGCCATTGATTGAAGTGCTCTTACAGTCCTTTCCCCTTCTGAATGAATGTTTGTCCCCTGGAGGCTTCTTCAAAAGGTCCAGGGACAAAGCATTATACTAGAGAAAATATTTGCGCAGGTCCACATAGGCAGTGCTGCTCAGCACAGCAGGTAAGCACGTACTTAAGCACGTTAGAGATGACTGCATGAAAACACCATCGTATCCATGGCTGAGTGTGTGGCTGGGTGAGGACAGGCTGTTCTAAAACCATTCAGAAAATGGTGCTGGATGTCCACGTCTGTATCTTGGCACCTATTTTATTTTCTTTCCATGTATTTTTTCTCTCTTCTGCTTATGCAAGTAATCCACTGAATAGCAATACCCAAGACAAATTCAGTATTATGTCAGAAAAGCACCTTTTCCCTTGTGCCAGTATCAATTTTCCTTTCTTCTCTGTGAGCATCTTTCCTTCCTCCTCTAGTGAGCTCCTTATGACTTTCTGCTTGAATGCTATGGTTACTGCATTGCATCCACTGATTTTTAAAACTAAGTTTTTTTTAATGTCCATCTCCGTTAGGAAGTGAATGCTGTCCAAGGCAGTTCTGATAAACAGTGAAATGAAATCAGGCCTGATATATGTCCCTTCTGCAGAAGAAGGAGGTGATATTTGCAGCCATTTGGATGGTGTCATAAAAGCACAGGGTGCTTCTTTGCAGACAAATCTCAGGAGAGAGAGAGGTACTGCAGCCCAGAGTGTGTGACTGTGTGCACTCCTATGCCTTTGTGTTTACGCAGCCTCTCTCCATGGGCTTACTTGCTCCTCCATCAATTCCAGCTCTGTTCTGGGGGCCTGGGAAGGAGGGCAGCGGGTTGTGTGGGGTGCACAGCCACCATAACTGGGCCACCAAGGGCCAGCGTTGCCTCGGTCAGCACCCTTCAAGCGGGCAAAGCAGTGGAGTCATGACTTCAGGGATGGGGTGTTTTCTCAAAGGTGTAGCAGTATTACCATCATCTTTATCCCCAGCAGAAATGCTGTGGTGCCCATCAGCCCTCACAGGATCATGGAGCACTAAATGCAGATCTTGAGAATGTATTCCCCATTCTCTACTGGAGGCAGAATGGAGGAAAAGCCTCCAGCCCCAGACATGCTATTGCCCATTATTACTGTGGTGGTTGCAGTTATTTCTAGGTAAAATGCTAATTGTGATGGATTGATTTTTTTTTTTCTGCTTGCTATATGTGACTCTGAAGAACTAAATTTTAACAGAACATTAATTAAGTGCTGTTTCCTGCATTACCCAGTGCTTTCAAAAGGTTTAACACAGCCTGTGTGAGTCAAGTTTTTTCATAATAGTGCAGTTTTCTATTTGTTATATTTTCCATTGTTTCTTTATGTTGAGTTGTGATTATATTATTATTTTCTTTTTGATTTTATTATCCTTGCCCATCTTTTTAATTTCCCCACCCTGAGTGGATGGGTATCTGGACCGTGCAGGCCACTCATGCGTTAAGAATGACAAGAAAGAGAAACAGTTTGATGTCTTGGGAAAAAACACCATGGGCATCGCTTTACGAACAACTGGTTTTGTAGATTGTCCCTCCCTCCAATTAAAAATAACAATAAAAAAATCATCTAATAGCAAAGGCCCCTCACGTGATGAGGCACAAGAGGGCAGTGTTACGTCGGATTGAGTCGCACAAGGGTGCTATTAGCATGGGAACACTTTATGGCTGATTAATTTAGCCTGATCGTGAAGAGGCATCTGCTGCTGAAGCAGCAGGGTGAGGCTTGCTCCTACCCAGCGCTGGCTGGTGGAAGAGGCAGCCAGCTCAGAAGCCGCCTTCGTCTCCTGGTTTGGTGTCAGCTGCCTTGGGATGCAGCTGAGCAGGGTGTTTTGGGGCATGGGTCTTGTGCTGGGGCTGCAGCAGCCACCCTGACCCCATGGGAGTCTGCTGTGGCTGACAGCCACTGTCTGTCTGTATCTGCCTACTGGGATTTCCATTCCTATCTTAGGGAAAGGGTGCATAGGTGACACTTGCCTGAAAGCTCAGCAGAGGAGCCGCTTCATTATCTGCATCTGGTTTTAATGGGCACGAGTGCCAATCCTGTGTCAAAGACGTCCCAGCTCTGCTGGAGCTGGAGCTGCTGGAGCATTTGTGCCACCATGCCACCACCCAGCACACTGCGGAAAGGACAAGGCTGGTCCAACACAGGGACTTGCAGGGCCCATACTGTGCCGCTAAAAGACAACCTCATTGTCGCTCAGTGCCTTTTACAAGGCAATAAAAGAGATGAAGTTAAAAAAAAAAATTATGCAAGGAGACTGCTGTGAGTGCATAAAAGCGAGCACAGCTAAAAGTATCCACCCAGGGGGAGGAGGGACGGGGAGAGGAACCTCTCCACAAAGCAAGCACCACATCCCAGCAGGGTACCAGTAACCTGATCTGTCACAGCACGGCCCTGTTTCACAAGGAGCCCTCTGGCCTCTGAGGCTCCTTTGTCAGCCTCTGACTTTTCGTGAATGATCTGAGAGTGTGGGTTATCTCTAAGTTTTTCCCTGTTTTCAAGGAAGCAGGACTTTAAAAGCAATGGTTGTACATGTAACTGTGGTGGTTAATCTTGAAATATGTATACTGCACAAAAAGTAAGGGTTGAGCATAGACATGCATAATTTATTTGTGCCTGGAGGCTGCTTGCTTTTGTGCTGTCTCATTTTCTGTTGGTTGGATCATGCCTAGGAATGGACTTAAGCCGTGGACACGAGCTCACTGCTCCGATCCTGAAATGGAGGCCATTAAAGGACTCCTCAGCGCTTCATACTGTCTCAGCCAAGCTTGCCATACTCAGCTGGTGCAAAGTCCTAGGAGATCCCACTGCAGGCTCAAAGCCTCAGGCACCATTTTTTGATGTACACAAAAGACCTTGTTTTAATAGGAATTAATTAGCAGTTTAAATACTTGCAGGGTAGGAAATCCCCCACGGGGTATACTCGTTAAGGTTTCTTTACACATTACCTCCCAGGAGGATGCAGACTTTCCCTTACTTTCCAGCATCCCTTGCTGCTTCAGCAATAACTGCAGTAATTGTACTGCAGCCACAAAGTACTGCAGCTGCAACCATAAAATCTTTCCAGTGCTCATCCATTCCCCTGTGTTAGATAGGATTGTGATGGGCAATAATTTACCAAAGAGTCTGAGGTTATAGTGGCACATATTCATGCCCGGGGTGGCTTTAAGCAGTGATGAGGTGATAATGTCAGTGTAACCACACATCCTGTTTGCATTATTTATTGCTCTCATGAATGACAAATTCATATTTCAAAATGGCTGAGACATTTATCTGCTGTCCCAAACAGCCAAATTATGGAAGGGGCATAATCTTATCTCCAGGGCAGACATTCCCTTTTATTATTGGCATTTAATAAGAGAATGCGTAATTAAAGAAAAGTAATTAACCTATTTCTAGGAACTTTGTATCTTGAATAAACAGGCAGCTAATGCAGATTTAAGTGTGCTTGAGGGAGTCCAGCCTGTCAAAGCCACCTTCTGAGGCAGGTGGTCTGCATTACAATGAGGGAGAGGACTGCGTATGAATGTCTATGAAATGCTGCATAAGAATTGTATACTCTTTAGGAGTTTTAATTTTGGAGATATTTTGCAAGGGGGCAATTTCTCCTCCTATGGGGTGACGAGGTAGTTGGGGCGGAGGCTGAGGCGGGAGGAATCCTGGCATGGCTTTACCACAGATAGGACAGTCCTGGCAATTTGGGAAACCCTCACAACTGAGGTGACTGGATGGGACAGGAATCTCATTCAGTTTTCCTTGTCTAGTGATGGTCACCAAAGACTCAAGTTGGCCAGCCAGTAGAAGCAGTTATAGAGTTAAGTAATGCTAAGTTATCCCATCACCAGTAATCAACGCTTGTAATGTGGGCTGGCTCACCTCTGACATATGTGCTCTGCATGGTTTGTGGCTCGCCTATGCTGCACTTGCTGCAGCATGGGATGCTTTGCTGGAAGAAAAAAATCCTATGAGTCCTCTATCACTACTCCACCTTACACCATTTTTGAAGAAATGTGACTAGTTCCTATCATTTAAATAAAAAAAAAGAAAAAAAAATCCCAGTAGAGCATTTCATCTTTCAATAGCAGAACATATTGTGGAGGCTAAGAGTGTATCCAGAAAGACAAGAAGCAGAAGTAGCAGCGAGGGAAGCTGCAAGTGTATATACGGAAAGTCTTCTTCACAATAATTGTTGTTAAACAGTGGAACAGAGACTGTGGGATCCTGGAGATACTCAGGTGTTCAGCACGGGGCCCTGAGCAACCTGATCCACCTTTGCAGTGAGCTCTGCTCGGAGCAGGAAAATAGGGAAAAAGTTAGACATAACCCAGAGACCTCCAGCAATCACTCCTGGCCCAAATTACTCTCCGAGTCTGGACACTGATCAGCTCACCAACCATTTGAACAGCTGAAAGTGCTTGTGGGACTGCCTGGGCAGCTGGGGTGGGCTTGTGTCCCTGGGGAAGCCAAGGATGGAGAGCACCGGCTGGAGAGCAAGGAGCAGCTGCACCGGCCCCGAATATAGGTGCGTGCTGTGCTCTCAGCGCTGCCAGGCAGAGTGGCCTTCTGTGCAGTTTATTATAGGGATTTGAGGAGATGACATTCAAGAGTTCATGCAAACTATGAGGGTGCGGGAAAGCTGTTCTGACACCCAATGGGCCACTGCTCCTCTGCGCTGAAAATGCTCTATATCCGCTTGCCCTCTGCAAAGCAACGTGAATATGATTGCATCTGATTTTGTAACATGCTTCTTCCGTAGGCTTTTGAGCTGCTTTGAACTGAGCCTCAGCTCCTGTGTTGCTGTCACCGTCAGCATCCGTGACCGTTGCCTGCGAGGCGCAGCTCCCGGGGACTGCCTCCCCTCCCGAGGGACGTCACCACGCGGTGACTGCTGTCACCAGGCCCCTCCTCTGCATAGCCGGGCAGAGAAGCAGGGCTGTGCCCATCGTTTAAGTGGGAAGTTGGCTCATCCGAGATTCGCACTCCTACCATTGGGTTAATTACATCTCTTTAAATAAATATGAAGTGAAATCTTCTATTCTTTTCTTTGGTTTACTGACAAAGTTCAAGGAAGGGAAGGCAGATATGAGTCTACACTTCACAATTGCAATATTATGCCTGGAAAATATTGGCACTAGTATAAACCTAGCGCAGAGGCAGATAAACCAGTCACTGATGAAGTGGTCGGATGGACAGCAGAAGGCTTATCTACATGGGACAGCAAACCATTTCTTGCATCATCAGAGCCTAAGCAGTTTTGCAAGGTGCAGAGGTGGCTAAGGCAGGACGAAAAGGCCATAGAGCTCAGACAAGCAGCCGTAGGCATCCAGAGGTTTTGCTGCTCACCAGGACTGATCTCAGCTCCAGCCTTGGGAGCTGGGGGTATGAGGAGTGAGGTGACATCCCAGCACCTCGCTCAGATCCCTGGCCACCGCGAGTGGAGCAGGCTGGTGAGGCATGTCAGCTGGCGGGATGGAGCTTAGATACAAATCTTATCTCTGGAGACAGTGTCAGAGCTATTTGACATCTTATCAATTCATAGCACATCTGCTTCCAAAATGCCCCACTTGACCTGGGGGCTGTGTGCGTGACATAGCGCATGAGATGTGTGCAGGGCAGCCATCAGGCACTTCACACACAGTTTGGTGAGAGGCGGTCCCTGCTGGCACTGCGCTTTTGCCTATTTATTTTGACTTTTCCAAAGCAAAGGAATCACTTCAGTTTTAATACCAGCTCAAGCTCCTCCAAGCGCCAGCTCCCAAGCCCCCCTCCACCCATCACCTCCCTCCACAGGTCCGTGAGCGGGAAACCAGACCCCGCGCCAGCGACTCCAGCCCAGCTGCAGGAGCAGCCTCCTGCCCTGCCAAGGGATAAAAAAGGGAGCGAGATTCATTTTGTGCTGTGAGCTCATGCTCTGAGAATGGGCTGCTGAGGCTCATTGCTAACACATGCGGCGCCAGACCGTGCACAGGCAGGGCTGGGGAGGCCGCTGGGGCTATGGAGCCCATTTGCCTGCAATCGCTAACAACAAAGAGGAGAGGTTTGCAGTGGGGTGACAATGGTGATTGCACCTCTTCAGATCAGACACCAACCGGGCAGATGTTAACGTGGAGGGGTTTTAACCAGGCACGGTGCTTTGATGGTTCTTTTTTTTTTTTTCCTGAGCTCGGAGTGTATTTTTTTAAAGACTAAAATATACTTTGAGTCCTGTGTTGTCATTGCAGCGTCCGGTCCTGCCATAGGATGTGCCAGTGGCCCAGAATAGAAGTTGTATTTTTTTTGGTAGAGATTTAGTTTCTGCATGAGCAAAACATCAAGCAATTGCCATAAAGCTTTTCTCTGAGTAATGCTCTTGTCCTTCTAGATTTGGGAGACCATCTAACATTGTCTACATTGGCTGAAGATTAAAGGGTAGAGGGAGACTGTGAGTCTGGATGGAGTTTCCTTCCACCCTGTCCTGGCAAAACAAAGCAAAGACAAACGTGTGTCGTGCCCTGTGCATTAGGCGTGGAAGCAGCTCAGGGCCAGGAAGGGAGGTGGGCTGGGGGATGCTGGGCTGGGCAAGGCTGGGCTGGGAGCACTTGCACACAGGGCCAGGCTGAGCCCGTCCTCACTGCCCACAGTGCACAGGGAAGGAGAGCGCAGAGGAAGCTGCAGCTGTGCAGTGCCAGGCACCAGGAAGAATGCTGGTGGAAAGGCTGGTGAAGTACCGTGGGGATTTCCTGGAGAGGACCATGCAGTCTTCTGTGGGGCTTGAAGGACAGGTCAGTTTTGGAAAGCTGAGGTGTAGCTGATCTTTGGGGCAAGGTGTGCTAGACTCCAGAAAAGCTCATTTGAGGTCCTTCTTAGCCTTTTTCCCCCTGTGAATTTCCAGCCCTGATGATCCTCCCTCTTTCATGAGAACCCACAAAGAAACCGTGTTCTCCATGTCCTCAGACTCTGCTTTGCATTGCTGCTACTGGGCTTACACCAGCCACATAAATGTCTTCAGGTGACAGCACTACCTTACCAAGAGCATGCTTTGTGCTCCTCTGGCCCCAGGGCAACCAGGGCAGAGGAGTCCTGGGGATGTTAGGAGCTGTGGGCCCATCCCAGCAGCCACATCCCCTCTGCTGTTTGGCAGGCAGGCAGTGGTGAAGCCAGGAAAGTAGGGGAGATGGACATGTTAAAAGCCAGACATGGTTTATACCCACAGGTCAGACAGAATCAATATGTTCCCACAGAGCATCTTGTATCTAATCAGTGTTTTCTGGTGGAAAATTTCTGACAAGCTTGAAACCTAAGGCTGGATTTATTTGCAAATGCCTGGTGAGTGATAAGCAGGTGATTTAGTAGAACATTTATTTTGCACTGCAAAAATATATATATATATTAAGGTCAGTGTGATTTTTTTTTTTTTTTNTTTTTTTTTTTTTTTTTCTGTGTGATGGGGGGAATGGTGACTGCCTAGCAGGTCATGGCAGAAACTCTGTCTGCTCTACTTCTGAGCCAATTGTTGTGTTTTTGCTACTGGAGATGGCAAAAAATAACCACCGTTAATTAGAGTTGGTGAGATGCCAGCTCTTGATTTGGAATAAAACCGAAAGTGCTGGCAACTTTTAGGGAGAACTTTTTCTTGCAAAACAACTGAGATTCACAAGTCACAAGATCACAAATCTAGTGGTGCTTGCAAGGAACAGTAATAAAACCCCTCAGCTATCTGGGAAAAATGTTTCTCTTTTCATATGCTTTATTTAGTTCCTTCTAGATGAAGAAATCGAGCAGATTTACCTGCAGAATAAAAAGCCTTTCCTTGCTTTTATGCTGGACTGTGTATCCTATCGTGAACTGCTGTTTGTAAAGTAAACTGTAGCATGCGAGAGCCCAGGCTTTCATCATGTTCTGAAAATGTCTGCTCAAAATATCCTACATGAAAAAATGAACTATTAAAAAAACATTGTTATGCATAATAAAACCACTACAGAAATTGTTATTTATACTCAAATATGTAAAAATCGAATCAGAGCCAAGACGATGTGTTTCAGCTATATGAAAATAAAGTGGTTTGCTAACTCCCAGATGAAGGTAGCAAGTTGAAAGTGAGATGTTCACACAAAATACGTCAATATAGTCAAACTGGCAGTTTCTGCTGAAAAGAAAGAAGCAGAAGCTCTGCTGGGAAGTTTTCACTCGGCTCTGACCCCCGCCAGCTGTCCTAAGCAGGAGCCTCAAGGCAGCTCTGGCGATGCCACCGCCACCAGTGCACGCATCGCCCCGATCCTCCACATCAGGGAGAAGAGACATGAATCCATCTCTTCCCCCCTGCAAGGTTGTTGGCCCAAATCTTTGTCCCAGAACCCTTCCACCATGCTCCATAAAGCTCCTGCACACCACTGCAGAGCATCCCAGCCCCTCTGGTGCAGTGAACACTGCATCCTTCTGCAAGAGGTGCCGATGTGGGGAGGGGACGGCGGCTGAGGGTCATCAGCGGCTGCAAGTCGCAGCCAAGCCCACCGCAGCCACGGCTCGGTGCTCAGGGGTGCATGGCTGTGTGGATGTTGGTACATCTGGGTTTTCTGATAGGGGCTTAGCCCATCCACCTGTGCCTGCCTCCTGCTCTCCCTCTGGATTCCCCTTGGTCTGGTAGGAAAAGCTCTCCTGTCTGCCCCATGCCTTGGAGTGTGCCAGTGCTTGATAAACCTCATTTGGTCCAAATTTGCTGTAAGATACTGTCTCCAGAAAAGTGCATTTACGTTCCTTCTGGCAGTGAACCTGCAGCAATACACTACGGTGTGCAGAATTGCCAGTGCTGTATATTAAATTATTGCTGCTCCTTCGACTGATGTGCAGAATGAAAGTTATAACTGAGCTGTTTTTCTTTGGAAATCTATTGCATTCAAATATATCTAATTGAGTAAATCTCATCTGTACGCAGGGACTGCTTGTCCTATTGCCTGTCCATCACTCTGGGATTGTATTACAGTGCTTCTTTGTGCTTAGAGTAAGTACCCTCATAGACCCATGTCTATATCTCAATTCCAGCAAGATTTCTGTGACCTTTTCATTCAGTTCCCCTCTGGCTTGCCTATCAAATATATATATATATATATAAGCAGCTCCTCCAGCTCCATCAGACGCCAAGCTCCTAGTTTTGTTGTGGGCCTCAGAAAAGTCAGCTCCATAGCTCTGACTTCAGCCAGGCACTCATTGTCCAACTGATTTCTGCACAGATCATGGTCTCTTCTCCCAATTACCGTGACGGGAGGACACTGAAAATTGGTGACTTCATGTTGTTTGAATACAAATTGATTGTTAGAACTATTAATAATGACTGCTTGACTTTATAATTAGCCATGTATTTATATTGCATTCAGGAGCTGTTAATCTTTGATGAACACATTCCAAATAATCCATTTATATTTAAATTAATTGACATGGAACAGCAATCTTAATCAATCTAAATTAAATTCTTATTTGGGAGCCTCTGCCACTTATAACTTTTCTTCAGACAGCAGCAGTTGGGTTTGGTGGACCACAGGGTTTGCTTGGCACCTGGAACCCCAGAAGTTCCGTGCAGGAAAACAGGCATGGGTCTGCTCCTTTACAGCTTTCCCATCCACCAGCTATCACGGAATTCAGATCATTATCATGGGACTGCAGCATTGGTGAGACAGAGGTTTATGTCTTCTGTCACCTGAGTGAGTTATTGGATGTCTCCAGAAATGGATTCTTGGATCTGAGATCATTAAAAATTACCTTTCATTTTTCTCATCCACAAAACTCTAAATTATCTGCTAATATTTAGAACAGCTTGTTTGAAGTTTGTTTGTCACTTTATTGATTTACTGGTAAAGGCTCTCCTGGCTGATTGCCACACCTGACCAAATTCCAGGTGAAGGATATATGAGTGAGCTTCACTGCAGCCAACGACAACATACAGACGAGATGATTGCAGGGAGCTGGGAAATGTGCTCTGAGTTTGCACTGCGAAGCTTGAGTCTTTCAGTCCCACACAGGTGAGCTGAGTTTTGTGATTTAGTTCCCCACCCATGAAGTGAAGATTCAAATTTTCAGGACTGTGTAGCTTTATCTATTTGGGGCAAATTTTTGGATGTCTAGGGGTGATGAACTGCACATTGTGTCTGCTAAAACTCCTGGTTTTACTGGGAGGAGGAATTGTATTTTTGTGATTTTCTGGACTGTTAGCCTTGGTTGTCCCTTGCTCATTTGTGGGGATATTGAAGAAAAAGTGACTATATTGCTTCCACAGATGAGAGGAGCAGTCCTTGGGTGGCAGCTATGCTGTGTGACATTGCTAAAGCCACATCAGCACCCGCAAGGTGAGGATCATAGTGATGAGCTTCTCTTTTGGGGGACTTTGTTGTTCTTCTTCTCCACTAGCAAAGGAGATATGACCTTTTTATTGAGCACAGTCAAAATCTGAGGAAATTATTCCTCCCTGGAGGACCAGAGTGGGTGTGAATATCTCTGTAGAGAGCAAAGACTTTGAAATCCCACCAGGGAGTTCGTGGAGATGCTGAAAACACAGTTTTTAATAGTTTTGCAATATGTTTTCATCCCCATGAACCTCCTATCAAAGCAATTACAAAAAAAAAGTACATCTTGCTTCAGACCGATCGTATTTCTCTGTGTCTATGGTGAAAATAAACAAAATTATAACAGAATACAAAATAAGTTATGATGCCAATACAGGTTGCCAAACGCTGCTGTGCTTGGGGCGGTTGGGGGTGGCTGGGTACATTGCATATAGTGCTGGGTGTGTTGCACCTGGGCGTGCACCAAGGAACAAGTCAGAAGAAGTAAAATAAAGAGAAACAGAGGTACCAAAATGAGTGCAGGCAACAGTTACTAGGCCAGCCTCACTCGAGATCTGTGTGTTTTTTGGTTTTTTTTTTTTTTGAGGGATGGCAGGAGACCTGGGGTATGTCATTGCTTTACCAATCACAGGTGTCTTGTTTTGGCATCTGGGCTGTTGGCTCTGGCTTGGGGACAACCCACCAGAGAGATGGGGCTGGGTCCTTCTCCAAAATGATGGAGGTGTCGTGCTGGGCAATGCTCCCAGGGAGGAGCTGGAAACTGGCCAAAGCCCAGCCAAGCCAGGGAAAGAGAGCTCTCATGGAGCGGTTAGAGGCTGCTGAACAATAGGACTTGTCCTGCAATGGTACGGGAGGCAGGGAGAGCTCAGGTTTATCTGACTGGGTTTCAGTTTGGTCTGATGTCATGGTGTTTTTTTCCACTTTGAAGTTTCCTTTATTCTCATTTGTGCTTCCATAAAACAGCTGCAGCTTTTTGAGGGCTCTTGGGCTGGTTTTGCATGTGCAGTGGAGAGGGGTATAGATCAGGATGGGCTCACGGCATGTGCTAGAAAACTTCTCTCAGCAAACCTTAAACCTCCCTTAGCCCAAATGGATGCCTAAAAACACTGTGAGGTGCCACAGCAGGAGAGCAGAAAGGCCAAAGGGCAGCAGCAGTTTTATACAGCTTTACAGGTACAGTGAATTTGTTAGGTGAGAATGGTGATGTGATGCAAGAAGTGGAAAAATCCCAGTGGCTCCCCCAAATCTAACCCAAGGGGGGTTGCCTAGGAATAATACGTTTCATAGAGTTTTTCATTGTTAGCTGTTCCTGGTTAAATTCTTTATGTTGTGGGGTTTTATTCACTGAAGCTGTTTGCTGTTGCCTTTCATTTCTCCCTTTCCAATGGCCCGTTATTTTCTGCTCTTATTGCCTGGAGTCATTTGGGTGATGTTCGTTTTTAGTTCTTGAAAAAATCCAACTACTTTTGCTAGAGGATGGATCACATCCTACTTAAAGTCAACAGAAAGGCTTCAATGAGCCTCAAACTGGACCTGAAATTGTTGCTTCCTTTCAGGTTTCCAAATATGATATTTGCTTCCTAGCAACCACTGTTTGCAGGCAGAGTTCCAGCAATATTAAGCTCTTGCTTGTGTGCAGTCGCTGGCATCCCAGGGCATCCTGCAGAGCTTTACAAAGCACCTGGTGGTATCAACTCACTCTCCTCACTGTAGGTGCTGTGTAGAGAGCAGTGTTACACAACAGCCTGAAAAACAAGGGAAAGTACTGTCTGACAGAAGCTATAATACGAGGATAGGGAGTGCTGCAGGGCAGATCGATACCCCAGGTGTGACAGAAGTACCCAAGGGTGTTTGCGGATCACCTGTGGGTTTACTGCCTGGAGCATCCTGAATGGGTGGTGAAGCTCATTCTGGGAGATGCACTTTGTGCATGGGCTTATCCCAGGTGCAGTCTTCCAGTCTGCTCTTTGACAGCTAATTTGGTGCCTTTTTCTTCCTTTAATTATGGCAATTCATCACACTCTCTGTGCCAATTCAGCTTCTGTGATACACCAGGATGGTGAATGTTATTTGTTCAGGTTAGGACAAGGTGAAGCTTGCCTGCTAGGAGCAGTGATTTTTCCTTAAGCACCTGGCAAATGCTCTCAGCTGAGTGAAGTCTTTGGGCTATTTTGGCTCCCTTCTGCTTCCTTTTCTCTTATTTCTGGGTGCCCACTCCATAGATTCAGTTCCTGTGGTGACTTTCTAGATTGCCTTGAGAGTATTTTATCTTGCTGGGGTGCAGCATGTTTTCAAAGGCACACTGATCCTCAAAGAGGTCTTCGAAGTCACACTGCAGTTTTCCTGTCTCCCAAGTGATTTATATACACAGTTTTCTCTACAGAACATGCCATTCATTATCTAGAATTATTCCCCCCACCCAGCTGATGGAATGATTACTTCTAGTCTATTAAATCCAGCAGAGAAGCGGGAGATAAATCTGCTACGTTTGTCTGTGTACCATGCTAATCCTGAAAATGATGGTACACTTATCAGTGTTTAATAGCCCAAAGGATCAGTCAAATTGCATCAATGGTAGGCCTGTTTGGGGAAACTCAAAATCTTATCTTCTGTCATACTAGAAGAGAGTTGTGTTGTTTCTGTGGGGCTGGAGCACCAATGGCGTTCACGCAGCTCCATCAGCAGGCCACTTGTAACAGCTTTTTGTGGTTCAGAACACCCTCGCTTCCGTAGCCTTTTTTTAAGGACCTCACCATAACAGACGTCTTACAGGGTTTGCATGAATAACCTCCAGTCTAGTGTGTCCTATTTGAAAGCCGCCAGTGACTCTGCCTTGTTTGTTTGTCAGTAATTTAAGATCTGCAGGACTTGTTGCTCGTGATATTGGTAGGGTGATTCAAGGCTACTTAGTTGTGGTGTTTCATGAGAATCTCCGCTTTCATTAAAGGAGAGGAAAGAAGTAAATATTTAATGTATTACACGATTCCAGAAAGCAAGCTGAACATGCAAAGCTGCAGGGCCAAAATTCAGAAGGCAAGTTAAGACTCTGCAGCCTTTAAAATGATGTTAGTTATTATTTTTAGATGTCGTGATGTTTTTAATGAACTCCTGAATTTTTAGAGCCTGGAGCAATTTAGTTTGGAAGAATTATAGTTTTAAGCTGCAGCACACCTTTGGAATCCTCCCTGGTTTAGCTGACGGGGAAGTGGATACACTAGGGAATTACATACGTATATGTATGTATTTTATATGCTGCGTATATATCTATACATATACGTATCACTTCCATTTTACTTTAACTGTATCTATTTTGCTAACTGAAGAGTTTGCAAGGGCTATGTCTGTATTCCAAGAGGACAAGAAGTTTGAGAGGAATGACACAAATATACAGTGGATTTTACTGGTACAATAGTCATAATATCTAGGTCATATAGAAACAGCTATTTAACAACAATTGTTTCTCTCACAGCAATAAAGAACCTATGAAAGTTGAAAGATGATTAGCTTTATGTAATTACTTTGTGCAGAGTCTAATGAGACTATTTTCTTGGTAAGTAGAATATTCTCTTTCTTGAAAATAGAAAGAATCACTGATAAATATTTATAAGTGAATCTTCTCTTTTCCTGTCATGGAGTCTTCAACAGCAAACTATACTTCAAAAAAGTAGTACTCACATAAGAAAAGCGGCTTATTTACTACTGTTTAGTATTTGTACTGCAGTGGTGTCCAAAGGACCTCATTCAAGATTTCATGCTTCCCATGCAAAATTGTTGAACACTTGGTTCAGGCTGTACTGAAAGTCCAGGCAACTCCAGCGGTGTCCTGGTGTACACTCTGTCAGAAAGGTGTACAGATGTCTCCATATGCAATGTTCTGATGGCCATGGGAACAGCATGAAGAGCACTTGATTGTCTGTGAGGCTGTTTTGTCTGAGGATGACGGCTGACCAAGGCATGACCTGGACATTGCTCCCTGAGTCTGATCTGCAAGCAAATCCTGGAGTAATGCCCCTTGAAGCAAGAAAAGCGATATCAGGGTTACATATGTATGGCTTTCCTTAGCTATTTGCACAGCAATTTACTGTGCTTTATCATCAAAGTGGGTTGGATGCTACACAGCATAAGTGGTTTATATCAGGGCAGTAGTTAAGCATGTGTATCTTGAGGAATGAGTCAGCTATGAGATGTCTTTCAACAAGTAAAGTTTTTCTTCTAAGCTTTGTTCTTTAGTCTGATTGTACACAAGTTTTAACAAAAGACACCCAAATGATTTCCTCTGTAGACAAAAAAAAAAAAAAATCCTGTTTGGGCTATATTGCCAACTGTCTACATTTTGATGTTAAGTGCAACATCCTTGGAGCTGCCACGCCTGCCAGGGCAGAGTGAGCAAGGGGTCTTGGGCTCCAGGCACCATTTCCCCAGCCTGCTGCCCACGGGGCATCCCCATCGCTGCATTGTGTTTCTGGGCAGAATTTTGGAATCTGGAACTATCTTAAAAAAAAAAAAAAAAAAAGCATCCCCTAATTGCTGCCATGTTCTATTTCTCTAACTTAAGGTTCCTCATGTAGGTTTTAGGGGATACATTTTCAGTAGTAATTTTGGTCACTAATGGTGTGACCAATTGAGAGCCATTTTGGCACAGAGGGGTCTGTACATGTGCAGACCAAACCCATTTTGACAATGTGGATTATGGAATGCACTCATGTAAGGTCTCTTGGCCAGCTCAGCTGACATATGCTACAATAATGATCTGACTGCAAGTAAAATAATCTGAAGAAATATATTGATGTTTCAATTACTTCTTAAATTGTACTTGCCAAGATCCTTGTGCCTGACTTGGGCATTAAAGTATGGATTGTATTCAATTCTGAGAACATATCTTTTTGTCTGCTCAATGTATATAATAGCTTATATTTCTGTCCTTGTGTAATTGCCTCTGCTTTAAAGAATGACCCTGAATTGTATTAACATAGTAAGTTAATGTTCATTTCTTACAGAGAAAGGATTTCTCCAAGGAACCTGCATAAGTGCAATTTTCCACTGCTCTTCTTCCATGGTCTTGATCATAAATAAGTAGCTATGAGTACTCATGGGAGAGTGCAACGGCTTCTCACAAGCAATTGTTTTTACAGCTTTTTTATGGCCAGGGTGTTGAGGAACTAACAGTTTGAAAAGGAGTTGGTGGTGGTTGTAAATATGTCTCTTAATGTGGATACATCTTCCCCGCCCCAACGCCTCCCCCCCCAGGGAATCAGGTGGTGGTAGAATGGAGATTCCTCAAGAACCTCTTTTTGAAGGCAAAGGTGACCTCTCTTCAGCAACATACTAGCGGGTATTGTGTGGACAGCTGCTGTGACTGGAAGGTAAGTTTCCTTATTTAAGGAGAAGAATTCATACTTCTCACCAGGGAAAATTTTAAATGCTCAAGGAGTGTCTCATGTAGTACAAAATACTACTGTGCTGTTTCCTGGGGCATGTGCTTAGATAGAACTTTCTCTAAAGAAAACAAGGGGGGAAATATTCCATGCCAGATGTCATCTTTAAACATACTTGCTAAACAAGGTCATTTTAATTTGTCTGGGTTCAAAACAGTTTCACTTACTGGATCAGGGATTATTATTTCACTGACATTCAATAAAGGGTGCAAGTCTTAAAAGCAACAGATGATTTTTTTTTTTAGTGATATTCTGAATGGAAATTGTCTTCTCAAAGGAAATCAAACGAAATAGAGCATTGAGTGTTGGCCTGTACCTCTGCTGAGACCAGGGACGTAGGAGAGCAGTGATTTTTTTACCTCTGTCTCTGACATTGTTATGACAAGACCGGAATAGTGAATGCAGTTCTGCTTTGCACATCTTGGAAAGGATGTTTGCAAAACTGGAAAGGATGCCGGAAAGAGCCATAGTAATGATATGAGGACAGGAAAATGTGCCTTATGGTTTGAGATTTATGGAGCTCAATCTGTTTAGCTTATCAGAAAAACTGCAGCTTTAAACGGATCACAGGGTTTACATACATTGATGTAGAATAAATACTGGGTATAAAGGTACTATTCCATCCTGCATATAAAGGCACAGCAATGACCAGAGTCTGATAGTTAAATTTGGATTCATTTACATTTTGAACAACATGTGTATTTTCACTGTTGGCATGCTTAACCAACAAAAAAAGCAGACAAGCCTCAAGAGAGGTATTACGTGGTCCTTTTGATGCCTACAAGTGATGGCAATGCGTTTCTCATCAATATGCTCTCAGCAAGCACAAGCTGGCAGCCAGCCCCTCCCCAGCGCAGCGGACGGATGAGGGTCTCTGGCTGTAGGGGCGGTGCTGTGTGTGAGGACCAAGCACCCAGTCAGCTGTCCGTGCGTCTGTCTGCAGTCCATAGCTGTGCCCAGGCACGCATTGCAGCAGAGGGTGCTCAGAGCTGAGTTCGCAGGCAGCCTATTGTGCCGCCTGCCCCGGGACGCCCAGGATTTTCCCTGCAAGCTGTCCCAAGAGGGGTGAGCTGCCTAATCCCCTGTCCTGGTCACGCTTTTGCAGGCTGTTACACTTGTGAATTAAATCACAGTGCAAATGCAAGGTGCTTGAGAGTCACTGCAGCCTGGCTTTGCGGCTGGGAGGCTGAGGCAATGCTATGAGTGTGATTCCCACAGAGGGTGGCTGCATAAACACTGCTCTCCTGATGGTTAACTAACTCACAGAGTTAACCTGGCTGGAGACACAAGTGACTTGTGTAACTTGTCCTTCACGTGCCTTTCTCCTCCACATTGCTGGTAAAAGGTTATTCCTGTATCAAAGCTCTGACAGGACTTTTAATTAAAAATAATCCATTCTAGAATAGCTTCTCATTTATGCTTCCTGTTTCCCTTTCTCTTTACTTTTTCCTCTTTTTTTTTGTATTTTTTTAAGCTTTTCTCACTGAAAAAGAAAAAGGCAAAAAGGGCAGAGAGGAACATGGGGGGGTGGGGTGGGGAAGTACTACTCATTTCCTGGTTTTGTTTCAAAAAAAAAAAAAACTGGAAAGCTTTCAAAATCACTGAAGCACTGCTTGTGAAAATTTCCCATTTCACAGTCAGGCCAGTAGTGGAGCTTGAGGGAGAATTCTTCCAGCTCCCTCCAGCCAGTTCACATAGCCATCTTAAAAGATGCTGTTAATTGTTAAGGTAATATTAAGCTACTACATTTGTTAATATTAAGCTAATATAATAAGGATGGAATATTGCCTCCTTCCTGAAGGAGGAAGGGGAGCAAACTTGGGTGACATGGCAAAGGAGCATGTGGAAAGCAAATCACTGCATATTTTCTCTTCCAGAGCACCCGCCCTGCAACATGGGTTTGGGGAAGGAGGAGGGAGAGAGGATCCTTGCAACAACCCCAGCTGCTATAGGGTCTGTAGAAAAAGGCAACAGGCTGGGCAGGGAGAGCAGTCAGTCTGCCACAGCTGGGCTTTGGGGTTCCAGCCACACGGGGCTGCTGCACAGAGATCCTGGAGTCCTCTGAGGGAGCAGTGCCGTGAATGTGCTTTGTGGCATATGAAGGCACGCTGTCAGCTGCGGTTTGTTAATTGTTCTGGGTCAGATCTTCAAGAAAAGACTTTACTCTCTGACATTTTTTTGCTAGAGGATCATTATTAAAATACTGCAGTTTATGTATAAAATATTGTTTATGTATAAAATACTGTTAAAGTTCAATTGGGTCCTGAGCTGACCTCTGCCTAGCACTCAGATCTTTCAGCTTCTTGTTTAATCGGTCTCATAGTGTAAGACATGCTGCTCCACCCTGTACAACACAGGAAAGCTTGCTCCCCAGTACACATACCTAATTTGTAGCTAATGCTCTCATCATGGCTACTTTAATAACAGTATAGATTTTTCTAAATGAGATGCACATGTGGCCCTTAAGCCAGCATTTTTCTGTTTCAGATTAAGCTTTTCTCTTCAGGATGCCACATCATACATAATTTTCTATAATCTTTTCTATTGATTTCGTTCCTAGTCTTCATCAAAACAGTGCTGGAGCAGTTGAGGGGCCGACTGTGACCTATCCTGCAGAGGAAGAAGGGGCAGAAGGCATCTATTTACACCATTATGTTGACCTTCTGCTTTTTGGGTAATAGCCTTGGGCCAAGGGAATAATATTAGCTAAAGAATATTTTTCCAAAGGATGGGAGCTCTGTCTATTTTATCCCTTGCTAAGGCTCCTAGAAAGCTTCTCTCACATGGGACACAGAGCTTCTAGGTGGTACAGTCTCCTTGCAGGACAGGCTGGAAACTCAGAAGATGACTGTAATATTCTTGCAAACCCACAGGCACTGAGTACAATAAGGACAAGCCCAAATCTTAAAGGAGAATAAAATTATAACTCAACCAGCTGGAGCTGAGAAAGGTCACTGGCTTAGCTCCAGAAAGACTGGTATGTTTTGATGCTTGTGGAATATCCTCATGTTTCTTACCAGGACACAATACTGGGACAAGATCATGCCAGAACAAGTTTGTGATGCCGAGGCATCTCCTGGGTTTGACTGGAGCAGAAATACCTTGTGGTTTGTGTACATCTGGGTGAAATTAGTAAGTCCTGGAACACATGAAAAGTAATAATAAAAATAAAAAGCTTTCCTTCCACCCCTGTCACCTCCCACTGACATGATTTAAAGACTTAAAATCAGTTTGTATTGTGGCCAGAGATTGGAATTATGATTGTAATGTTTCCATTTAGAACAAGGAAATTGAAGTAGAGCAATTAATCAATAAGAATATGGGAAAGTAAAGACTGAGACAGTCACTTGAATCTTGCATGCTTAGCTGGCTAAGGGGAGTTTTAGAAACTTCTGTCTTTTACTGCCCATATAAGTTTTATATTACCAGCTTCCAAGAACAGAGAAGCAGTGCTTCATGTTTGTACCACTTCACCCAGCGTTATAAACCCATTCATTTACAGGGAGTGGATACTTAATTATGAATAATCCCAAAGTGTTTCCCTGACTGTTGTAAAAACTACGAGCTCAGACGCATTTCATACAGCTGTGAAATGCCATCATCCCTCAGGTGAAACAAAGCAACTCTTCAACAGCACAAAGCAAAGCTGCACAGCAATTTAGGAAAGGAAGTGAAGAATAATGGATTCATTTGAAACTGCAGGGGGATTTTAACTATGCAGAATGCAATTACCAGAACTGGAGTTTATCCAGGACACTGGGGTTAAGACCCCATCTATTACAAAAGATGCCACAGAATTGCCAGCATCCTTCCCCTCATTTCCTATATGTTACTCATTGGGCTCCTGAGTACATGCTGGAAGAAGCCAGTCCTGTTTAGATTGTGAAAAATGATGGGACCTCAGGGCAAGGTGCAGAGCTAAAACTAGTATTTCTCTCGGACCAGAGCTTTCCCTTTGCATGTGATGCAAATGGCTTTGTATTGGAGAGGGAAATGAAAGGCTTCAGGGTGCGACTTTGTCCAGAGCCACTGAACCAGGGCAGCTGCTGGTTTACGGCCCAAGCAATGGGCTGCTGAGCTAACAGCATGGCTTTGCAGCTTAAATTTGGTCATCAATACCTTAACCTGGGAATGGCCTCTTCACTGTTCAAGTTTATAAAGGTCAGACTGCAAATCTATTTAAATAGCCAAATACTTCCTAATTTGGATCAGAAAGTCTACGTTTCAGTGTAGACAATAAACTGAGGACGGTGCCTCTAGCTTGCTGGTCAGCAGTGAAGAGCAGATCGCAGCCCAGAAGATTTAAATCTCATCTGCATGGAGCCTGTTTGGAGCTCTCCCCAACTGCCTGAGTCTTGGAGAGTTCCTTGGCCCCCCTGAGCCCGGCTCCCACCAGGCCCTCCGCTGCCTCTCCCTTGTACACACAGTCCTTCCCTTGTTTAATAACTTCAGCTGAAAAATAACCAGAGCCATTTCTCCTGGAGCTTTAAACCCCAGCAGAACCAGAGAGAAAAAGCAGATGCCACAGGCTGGTTTTTAAAGGACAGAAGGGGGAAGCGAAGAGAAGCAGCGCAGCTGGGCGTGGGGTCCCGGCATGGGTGCAAGGAGCAAGGGCGGGCACGGCCCAGGAGCAGGGCAAACAAGCAGCATCGGTTCTGCGGGGGGGAGGAGAGGCAAAGTGTGCTCATATATGTGTCTGTTTTTAACTCCCACAAAAACGAAGGTGGTGAAACTTTGCGGGCAGCGCTTTTTAGCATGGTGCGAAAGCTCGAGAGAGTGTACCCGGAAAGCTTTTGGCTGATTTGTGAGATGCAGAATTCAGCATTCAGCACTCCCATTTCTGGGTATTTATCTGATTAAATTAAAAGTCAATAAGCACTGTGTCCTTTTGCCTAGAGATTCAGGTATTAGGAGTGCTCAGTGCTGGAAGTGCTTGTCTCTCTCACACCCCCTTCATTTACTGCTGAGAGTGCTTAGGCCTTACTTAAATTCATATCATTAGCTACCCGTAACTGTTGCTATTTGTTTGAGGCTAGTGAAAATAGCCAAGTAAATAAAAGAAGTAAGCATCACAGTGAATGCATAACATGAACTCTTTGCCCACTCACAGGTGCTAGGTGAAAAGTTACCAATTACTAGTGAAACCCCAACAAATAACACTTCAGTCTTGTAACTGTCATCTTTCTAATAGAATCTGGCTATTTCATGCCCTGCGACATAAATCAGTGCCCTCGATGAGTGCGCTTTGAATGGCTGGACAAAAATAATTAATCAAGATTAAATCAAAAGTGGCATGCTGCATGCAAAGGCAGTGTTAGCCAGGATGCATTCCTATGAGCAAAATCACTTAAAAGTGGCTTCTAAATCTGGGAGACGGCTGAGGCTGAATTGAAGAAATGTGACTGGTATGGATTTTCAGGTTTTATTGTGCATAGATATTGCATATGGGTAAGTCTTCCTGCCCCTGCAGATTTCATTGGATTTCAGGACACAAGTAACTCGTGTCTTCACCCACCAAACCCAACAGGCAACAATGCCAGACCGAATGACTGCTCTAACACCCCTTCTGCAGCAGCACTCAGTGGAGCAGTGTCTGATTTGCACCAGCAGAAATGCAGAGTGGACCACACACAACAAAAAGAATCCTGGGGAAATCAGCCACCTTTTGCAGTTTTTCTGAGAGGATAAAGGACATGCAAAATCTGGAAAATTAAACAATGCTGGGACAGTTTTACTCCATTTTAGCTGACTTTCTCCGTTGTGGTGTCTGACTGAACTGAGCACTGTATGTATTTCCAAGCAGATTGGAAGTGACAGTGTTCTGATAGCTACTGTGCTGAGCATTGCTGCAGTCATTGAGTCTTTATCTAGTTTTTCTCTTGTACTTATTGGCAATTAATGAGTCACAACATACTCTCCACAGACACTGACTGAGCCAAAGTTGTGCCTGTGATACAGCCAGGAGGAATGCTAAGAAATACAAGAATATACGCTTGCCAGCTTCAACAGGTAAATTAAATATGCACCAGAGAAGGTCTGTTTAGTTAATGTGAAATAATGCTCTATTTCAAATTCATCCTTAATATCTTCTCTTAAACTATTCTAATGTATTTTTTACACGTAACATTCCTGTCTGGAATAGTTTTCAGCTTATTTTCTTCAATTCTTCTCTAGGGTAGCAAAGATTTGCATAACATTAGGTCAAAAGCCCGTTGAGGATATATTACATGGAAATTTTGTAAAACAGATTCATTCTCTGGCTGTGAAGAGGAACTGGGCTCAGAGCACGGTGTTACAAAGCACCAAAAGCCAGATAATACCCAGAGGTTCTGCTTGCTGCCAGCAGAAAGTGGGAAGGCACTGAATAGTTAATAGATCTATCACTACGGTAAACAAAGCAGACATTGCTGGGGCAATGCAACCAGAAGAACGATAAGGTGGTTGCTGAAAAGTGATTGTGATTCATAAGCTCATAGAAGGGGCAGGGCTGGTGCTAAGTGTCTCAGCATGGCGGAGTCACCTTTAATGCAATGGCTGTAAACCTACTACTCAGTGGTGGGGCATGCCTTGTTATCCTCAATTCCTGTCTCTCAGCATGGATAAAAATTTCTATTTGGGATAATTTTTAACTTTTAAATAGTGAGTAATATACATTTTCTTGGAATTCTGCCTTTCAGCAAAGCACAATAACCTTAACTTTTTTAATAGCCTTCATCATTTAGCAATCATGCTGAGAAGATTAATAGTAATAGCTATCTATATTTTATTATTTTTATAGCAGGTTGTAAGAGAAATGAATGTTACTTTCTGTGTCAAATAAAGGTCAGCCTGACCACCACTTGTTCTAGGGAAACTTTAGTGAAACTGTTGCTGCAGCTCAACTTTGGGTAGCATCATTAATGAGCCAGGGGAGAAAACAGCCTTAAAAATTCAATGTGCAAAAAAATCTGCAAAGCCCAAATAAAATCAATAGCACAGCATGAAAAATGGCAAAGGAAGTAAAGTAGCTGATCTGCTGGCTCATTTAAAAATACTTTACCCTGACCTGAAGTTTCAACTAAAGGAAATAAAAGTTTTGCACCTAGGCTTGTGTTCATTGTTTTAACGAGCTCCAACTCAACTAAAAAGGGCCCAGCTCACCTAATTCTGCCTCTTCTCTCCTCCCTGCCTGGTGTTGTTTGGGCTGCTCTAGAAAGTGAGACTTGTGGTTGTGGTGGGCTTGGTCAGGCAGGGGAGAGTGCTGTGGGCCACAACGCAGTGTTGGGGAGTTGATTTGGGGGGAACTCTGCTGGTTTTTCAGATCTTACTGTTTTTCTTCGCTCAGAACTTGGGCTGTGTCTGTCTGCTTGGTATAGGTATGTTCCTAGAGCTGCAGCTGAAGAGGGAAAGAAGGAAGAAGAAATGTGTGTCCCCAGTCAAAACCAAGGACAAAAGAAGATTGCAGATATTTCTGCTGCAGTGCTAGGGGAATCTCACCCTAGCATATCAGTTCACTCTACCTCAAAAAGTATTTTGCTGGTACAGGCAAGGTTCGAGCACCTTCTAAATGCAGCTCTACCAAGTGGAGCTCCACTAGTGTGGATGCTCACACTAATGCCTGTGAAAGCTTTTGGGGCAGTTGTTCACACTAAACACCTGTAAAACCTTTTGGGCTGGTCTCCCTTTCCCCTTTACATGCAACCTTACAAGGCAGAATTTTGTGTTTTGTGCCTTAGCTTGTTATGACAAAGTGCATATTTGCAGTCTGAGTCAGACCTGGGTTCCTCAGCTGAAGACAATCTTTCTAAATGGATTCTTCTTCCAATCCCACCAGCTGGGCAGGGTGATGATAAAAATGGGCCACATGAGGTTTTCATGAGTGTCTAATGGTCACAGGTGTTCTCCAGCCTGCTAAGCAGGTTTTAAATTGGAGAAAGGAAAGAAGAAGAAGAAGAAAAAAGTTGTGTGTATTCTCTCAGTACGAGGAAGCTGATCTGTGGAGGGAGAGAGGACAGGTCCAGCACTGACAGCATCATCTTCTCAGCACAACGGTGAGTGAAGCCTGCTGGTTGTGTAACCCCTGCTTTGCACCCTAGTGCTAGACCAGTTTGAACTGTGTGAAGCCCAGATTGGGATTAAATCAGGGAAGTTTGTGGCTGCCTGTTTTAGGTTGTGTTCCAAGAACCTTGCTTTCTCCTGTGTTATTGAGTATGGCTTTGCCCACCCTGCTGCTAACTAGAGTTTTTATTACAGGTTCTGTTGAATCTTAAGCAAGAGGGGGACATGGGGGAAGAAGCAATGTAGTGGGTGTGTGAGAAAGGAAACTATCCTTAAAATACTTTGGGGTGGAACAGCAAGGACTAAAAGAGGATAGCAATTGTCTCTTTTTTGATAGGAGCTTTTCCCCACCCAGAACTAGTCTTGAGAATCTTCCTGCTTTTTTCCAAAAATAAAGGCCTTCTCATATCCAAAACACTTCAGAGTAATTTCATCTCCTGTTTAACTCCTGGCTAATAATTTCGTCTTTCATTTCCTCCTGTTGTTCCCCCTGGCATGCATCCCATCTATTATAAGCCCCAGATATCATAAAGTAATTTTTTTAGATTTAGGGAGAGGGAAATAGTCAGGTGGTTTGAAGTAAGATTTTTATAGCAGCACAAGTTCTGGAAGCATTGTACAGAGACTAGTATTAAAGAAATAGCTCCATGGGAGGAAACTGGAGGGAGGAGACAAAGCAGCCCTAGCTTTTTGTAAGAGTAGTATTACTGCCAAGGCAAGGGTAATTGCTCCTATTTAGGAATCCAATGCAAAATGGTGCTTTGCAGGCACTAAGGAGAGAGTTGAGATTTTCACAGGCACAAAGTAGCCACTAGATTAATACTCATGGGAGTCAGGCACTTCTGAAATCTCCATGTAATTTTGTAAATACATTATTTTGCAGCCAACTTTTTCAGTACAGTAATTAAAACATCTGTAAATATGGTTCTTGCCACTGTGTTTGCATGCACAATGACAGCAACTGCAGAGTCCCATCAGCAGGACTTGAGTGTGTACTTCCCAGCTGGGGCTGGTCTCTGGTACATTGTATCTCAAGGCATTGTGCTGCTTCCACATCTTCCTCCTTTCCTCTGAGAGAAACAGCTCTAAGAATTTACTTTTTTTTTTTTTTCCCCCCTCTCTTACCAAGATGGATCAGAATCCCCAAAATACCAGCCCAATCTGGGTTTAGAAGACTTGTCTGAGAGTGCTCAGTGTGGCGTTGCAGCACCGCTAGTGAACCCCTCTGGATCGGTTTCTTTTCCCTCTTATACCCATGCCACAGTGTTTGCCTACCAGGATGCAGGAAGGTGTGTGCAATTTGGCCGCTTTGACAGGAACAGATGATGAGGCTTCCTGGAGGACACGTAAATCCTACTGTGTGGGTTTAAACACTATAAGAGCAACTCTGACAGTCCCAGGGAGCCTAAAGTTGTTCCTGAGGATATCTTTCACAGATCACCTCACCTCCTGCACCAAATCAGCACTGCCAGGAACCAAAGTTAGGAAAACTGCAGTTTGCTTTTTCTGAGGAATTTTTTGGTCTGAAGACTGTAGGAGGGCTGCTGTGGGTCAGAGAGAAAAACTCACTTTTAGAAAGGGAATAAAAACAATAAGGATACAGCAATGGCTCTGTCAGGTCAGACAGAGGTTCAATTTCATCTGAATGTGGGATACCAGTACTAGAGGCAATAGTGACTGCATCAGAAAAAGGCAGAAAATCTCTCTCAGAGAGGTAGGAAATAACCCATGATGTGAATTCACCATTAGCCAGTCCACAGCATGCACTTTTCTCTTGTCTCTGTCCAAAAAAAAACAGCCGTCAAAACATTGCTCAATGAATTCAGGTCTACTGTAAGTTGAAATGTATATTTTTGTACAAAACTGCTGAGGGGATAAATGTTCATTTCTCCTTGAAGAATTACAGCATTGATAATGTCTCCCTTGTTATACTTGCTTTATACCAACTGTGTGAACTTCTTTGAGGTATAAAAAAACAAGGCTTCTTGCGGCATGCGTTGTGTTGACCTGCACAGTGATGGTTCGCTGCATCAATGTGCTTCGTGTTGCTAATGACTTGTGCTTAGCAGTGTTGCCACACTGTTAAGGTGTGATCCCACATCTCTTGAATCTTCCAGCATTCCCGGTGACTTCGGTGTGTTTAAGATTGCTGTGCAGGGATGTAAGCCTGGCTCTACAAGTGTTAGCTTTTTAAAACCTTACTGTTCTGGATTAATTGTTGTTCACCTGTAACTGTGTTTTTGGATTTAACGAACAGTTATGACGATAACCAGATTCTCACTCTCTATGGAAAGGCAGCACTTCATAAATACTAAAATGTGTTCTTTCTACATCTGTGCTAGTTTCCTACAAATCTGGAAATGAAATTGTGGCTGCTGTCTTAGGACTGTAGCTATTGAATAGCTATTGCTAACAGATTCATCTAAAATACATAAATAAGGAGAAGAATTCCATATGGTCTGGGAAGAAAACAAACAAATACCACACGAATGTGGCATGCTGTTTCTTAAAAAGGAAAGACTGTGTTTGTTGCTCTTTTCTTCTTGCAGTATGAAGATAACTGCAACATTGCAATAAAAGCCCTACTGTCTTTAGCTTCGTATTGGCTCCCTGACCGCACAGGGCTTCCTCCACCAGCAACTCTACCTGTTGTGTGCTGATGGCTGAAGTTCCCCAGGCATCTTTGAAGTGATACCTGCAGTGGCCTATTATGAAGGACATCTTGCAAGTAGAAAATGGATGCGGTCACTGTTTTAGGGCTGCAAGATGTCAGTTTCCAAATGGGGCCAATATCTTGGTGCCATCTAATGTGTTTAATGGTAATGGTGTCCCAGAACTATGTGGCATGGTGCTTGTAAAATCGACTGCTTTGGTTTGTGTGTTTCGCCCCTCTTTCATCTCTTAGGAATGACAGGTGGAAATGGGAAGACAGATAACAAATGGAAGCTATTGGAGCATGAGTGGAATGTTTTTTTAAAAAAAAAAAAAAATTGTTGTTCAGCCACAACAGGTAGTCAGGGTTTCTTAAAGGATGACATAAGACATGGAGAAAATAACTGTTTTTTTTTTTTTCCAGAAACATTTTGTAGGATATTTATTATCCAGCTGTAAGTGAGGTGAGATGATCTTAAATCTTACATAAGCCCTAAAGTAAGTTGATATAGCTCATGAATTAGATATAGATGTTTGGGACGAGTCCCTTTCATGTAGCCTGGCGTAACCTAGTAGCAATGACATAATTTTGCTGTAGGATTCCCATTGACTTGAGATGATGAGTTTAGCTGAATCGTAAATGTCTAGAAATGGTCAGAGAACAGTGTTTCCTGAGAGCGTTGCAACATCCCCCTGCCCCCAAGAGATGAAGGAAGATTAAATGAGAGCAGGAGAATGGAAGGCCTCTCAGAGAAGAAGGTAGTAAAGGGGGCTTTTAGAGGGTAGCTTAAAATGGAGCTTTAAAAAGAAAAGAGGAAACAAGATCTGCAGTGAAAATTTGCAGCATGGAAAGATCCATGGAGAAGGTTTTTCCTTTTTAATTTTGTTGTTGTTTTTAATTATCCAGTGGAAAGTATTCAGGAGAGCTGTGAAAAACTAAACATTTTTTATAAAGAAAAAGAGTTGACTGTTTTACTGCAGCTTGAGGAAGGGAAGCCTGCCAATGTGAAATTCCTGGAAACGTGGCAGACCGAAGGAAAAAGCCTTCTGGAGAGAGAAGCAAGAGTTGGTGGGTTGTTCCCAACTGGGTCTCTCTGAGGATCCTTGAGGGTGGCAGAAGGCACGGAGATGCTGGTCTAGAGCAGCACTGAAGCTGCTGTGTGGCTTTCAGTCATTGTGGGAACAAGTCTGCTGGATGTGCAGAGACCCAGAATGATGACCAGAAGTCACTACTCTTTTCCCCTTACGCTTCCCCCTCACCTCTGCACAGGTGCAGTGTCTTATAAAGGAGAGGCTGGCCTAAAGCAGCAAAGAGTTAAAAACTACATCAAACTCTAGGCAGATTAAACATTAAATTATTCTGACACTCGTTATATTAAACCGTCAATTATTTACCAGCGGCACCAGAGAGCACATGAATTCTCTAGATCAGAACAAATGCAGTGATGCAGTCCAGGCTATTTTTAATAGTAACGCTTTGGACACAGTGTGCTGAAACTGATGTCTCGTCACTATGTGCATCATTTAAAGCTTTTATAAACAGCCACGCTTGCTCAGAAGTCAGACGTTAGGCAAGCACTTGGGCAGCACCACAGAGCAGTGACGTAGCAGCAAGATAAACATTTGCAGAGATCCAGCTAGGGTCTGGAGATGGCTAAGGTTTGGGAAAACAGATTACGTGGGAAGGAGGGATTGTTATGGGACTTGGAAGGCTGTATTAGCTGTGCCAGTGATGTGTAAGAAAATTCTCTCCCGCTTCCAAATTCCCAGAGTCCTCTCAAGGTCTGTGCCAATCAAAATAGGAGCAGGTTGAAGAAGAACTCCTTCAGTAAAGGGTAATGTATTTCTTCTGCTACTTGTAGTAATGTAGCAATAGCAGAGGAAACTCCTGCAAATGTCAGGAGGCAGTTTTACAGGGCAGAATGTCACCTTTTTTATCCTGCTTGTGTCAGCTGTGTGGAGATGAGTTCAACTGCAAAGTGTACTGGCTTTTCCTCTCTCCTGCAATATTGCTGCATTCAAATTGTGCATTCAAGAGTGAGTATCTTGTCAGAGCTACAGAGGGAGCTATTTATTATTTACAGCATGATCTAATGTAAGCTGCCCTAGTTTTTAAGTACCTGTACCTTGTGTAACACAAGTTCAGCTCAGAACCCACTTCCTCAGAGGCACTGCATTGAGAGCTGCTTCTTGCAGCACTGCTGGTGTGGGAGGGGGTGTATTTGATGGTATGCAGTGATGGTTTAGATTCCCTAACTATCTTAAGCACGAGGTCTGGAGCTGACCTGCAATGCAATGTGAAGGTAAACCGTAAGGAACTAGTGCAGTTGATGTGGGATCCCATGTATTTACTACAGTGACTTGCTTTTGGGGAAGCTACCTGTTGCTGATCCCTGGAGGAGGAGAGGAGCTGGCAGGTCCTGTAGGAAGGCAGTACATCAAAAGAGGGGAGAGTACATTATACATACATGGGAGATAACCACCTTGAGCTCCCTATATTACTTCTTTGCTGGCTGCAAATCCTTTATAGCTGGGATAGACTTTTTGCTCTTCTGTGTACGGCAGTGTAGTGGGCTTTTATCTCTAACTGAAGCAGAGATGCACACTGAAATACGAGTAATGTCAGAAAACAGACTAGCTGACCTCCAAAGTAATAGCATTTAACAGCAGCAACAAATGCACTGACAAACTGCTGGAAAAAAATACACACAAAATATGAAGTGGCAACTGTGTGATTTAAACCCAAAAGGGCAATGCAGAATTGATGTTCAGGGTCCGTTCCCAAGCGCTTTTGTCATCATCTGTTACAAGTGCTGTATACTAGCCCAACTGATGCAATTCCCATGGACATCTTGGCAGTACTTAAGTTACATCCCACCCCAAGGGAGCTGACCTTTTCTTCACTGAGAGGGGAAAAAAGTCCCTCTCGGAATTCAACGACCCCATTCCAGCTTGACCGTGTACTTTCTGATGGCTTGCTGAGGTCATATGTGTTGACTTACCCTATTCCTGTGTAATAAAAATTGGCAAATCTCTCTGGAGGGAGCCCATGACTCTGCACACTGTGCAGCCTCAGACTGCTGAGTTGTGCCTCATCTCAACGTTTCTCACGATGCTGTGACTTCTTCCCATAAGCCGGAGCAAAGAGAGATGCAAGGCAAAGAAGTCAAGATAGAACAGCGAGAAGAAGGTGCTACTTCTTGCCATGAAAAGCAATCCTGAACAATTTGTCTGGGATCAGAAAGGTCACGTTACAGTGTAAATAAATGGAGTCAGCGTTCACAGCAGTTCATTCCAACCAGCACAAAGAAAGGAAGGGAGCATGTGTTCTTGAAGTGTGTATCAGCAGTAAGGGATTGGTAGGTGAAAGCGGAGTTTATAACTTGGCTTGTGAAATGTAAAGTTCAGAACTATGGAGGGAGAGAGGGAACAAATTAAATAATGAAAATGCAGAAAGAATAGTAATGGAAAGAAG
The DNA here is from genome assembly GCA_013399475.1 of Chauna torquata. Classification (NCBI taxonomy): domain Eukaryota; kingdom Metazoa; phylum Chordata; class Aves; order Anseriformes; family Anhimidae; genus Chauna; species Chauna torquata. The sequence continues at coordinate 766,740 of VXAL01003308.1, read as the reverse complement.
GAAGAAAATAGAGCTCAGGGAAGAAGTGGAAAGAATACTGAAGAGCATGATCAAACAGGAAACAAAAATAGAAATTGGGAGAGTGGCACTCTCCTTTTTCCATTAGAAGCTCAGATCAAAATTATAAGTAAGATGTTTGGAAATGAAGGTAATCAATGAAGCTGGAAGCAGGATTCTGTTGCTAAAAGGAAAGCTCCAAAAGGGCTCTAAAACCAAGAGAAAAACTGGAAAATTTCTTCCCTGTACTGTCATCAGCATCTCTCTCTCACTGTCTCGTTCCTGCAGCGTTGTGTTGCTCACTCAGTTGNCTCAGCTTTGGCTCTGATGCATATTAGCACAGAAATCAGCACTTTGGAAATGTTCATTATTTTTTTTCTGGCTGGAAGTTATAGACAACTTTAAATGGAAACAATTGAAATGTAGTGATGTAGCTAAAACTTCTTTCATTCACTGCTCCCCAGATGGAATGCTACGTAATGTCATAGTGGCATGCTTCAATCTTTCTTTCAAATTAATTTTTTTTAAGATAAGTAGTGTGGAGAATCTCTACAAAAGTCAAAGTGGGAACACTGTACACCCTGTCACAGCTTTGTTTTGATGCACAGAAATAAGAGCTTGTGCTCAAGTGAACTCTGCTGCTGCTGTTACTGCCCTTAGTGCTTGAAGGAGGTTTCTCCTCAGCTGACAACAGCTGCTGCTTTTTGATAAATCATGTCAGTTCCTTCAGCACAGAAACCATTGAAAAAAATATTTCCAATACGGAGAATGAAATAGCTAACGTGGTAGGCTTAGAGCACCCAAAGATGTTAGCTAGGTGTTAGCTACCTTGCTCACCAGTATCCTGATTTGAATTGGCTTCCAAAATTAAGAATTTGTACCTCTTAAGGCTTTTGCTATGGTGCTATGGAAAATGTGACAGTGTTTCACAGGGATCCAGCAGTACTAGCAGTCCTGAGGGCTGAGATCACTAAGGGTATGGCAATAGGGCTCAGCTGTGCAAGTAGAGATGCTGGTTCATCCTTGGTAGGATATGGTCACCCTGCTGTGAAGTGCCAAATAAGAGGGGTCTTGCAGTCTTCCACTAAAGCACATGTGGACAGGAAAGTGAGGGAGGAAAGGAAAACCACAGAAGGCTACCAGAAAAAGCAAGTGAGGTATTTTCTGTCTGGCTACCATTGTGTCAATTAGCAACAGCCCTTTTGGAAAATAAATCCAGGTACTGACCATGATAAATGCAGATTTTGAGATCCTCTTTCCCTAATATTTAAATATTTTTTTATGAAAACCATTATTATAAAGACTATGAAGACTCTTGTTTGCCTTGCCTCTGGGATAACTACTAACATACTGTGCCTTGGATGTAGCAAAGGAGTTGCATTGGGGGAAGAAAAAGTGCCCAAAAGGAGATGAACTTCAACAGAAACTAAGTCTGCTCAAAACCCAGAACACTCAAAAATTCAGCATGTCCTGTACTTGCATATCCTCCCTGTTTTGATGCTCATTTACAGTTCTACACTCCCCACTGATTTCATTTTACCAAAAATAATAACTTTGGCATGGCAAAACTACCAGTGATGCACTAGGACTGTTTAAAATGAATGGTTGTTTTTTTTAGATACTCTGAAAAGACCGTAAACTAAAACTGACTCTTTTCTCCATATATTAAGCTCAGCTGCCGCTTCCCTTTCTGTGATCTAAACTGCAATAGGTGGTTGTGAATGCTTCTCCACCTGGATCTGTCTGTGGCTTCTGTAATAAGTCAGGCATTCTTACTGAGAAATAAAATACGTATGTATATCTAGCATGCTGCTCATTAGAGCAGGCTAAATTCTATATCATCCATACCATGACAAAGTCTGAGTGGTTGCAGCAATGTTCCTTCATAGATTGCACCTTCAGAATGTGCTCACCACAAACTTTTCACTTTCTGGAATAAACAGTACAGCTGAAACATGAAAATATTTCTGCAGACACTGCAGTGTTGCTGCAGTGAGAGAACAATGCTGTGTTATTGATTCAGCTGAAATGCTTCTTGCAGAGCAAGCATCAAAGCAAGGCTGTTTTATCAGTTTACATACTTTAAGCTGAGAGTTTATTTCTTGCGTAATCCTCCTCGAGGCGCTCTGGTGGTTGAGCAGAACCTTTGCCAGAAGCATTTGCTTCCTGATCTGCAAATGTAACTTTTGCTCCCCTCCTTCCATTTCTGGGCTGACTTCTTGAGTTCTCTCTATGTGCTGTTGCTGAACCTGATAGGCATGTTTTTATTTTTAATGCAGAAAACATGGACTTGGATTTTCAAGGGATTCCTGAGTTTAGACAAAAATGATTACTTTGAGATCAGTCTCATTATGAAAGCGTGCTGGAAAAAACTTTCTTCCTGTGCAGAGGATCATACTGGGGCCAAAACTACTGTGTCCTGCTTGTCTTTAGGTCTGCTGCATTGCCCTTCAGCTATCTGTTCACCAGTCCCTCTAGCTGTAGAATAGCTTTGGTGGAAGTGATCAGCTTAGGCACTGGAGACCAGCTGGTGTCCACAGCCAAGTCTGATGATAGGCAGAGCACTTTGATGTGGGACTCCTCCAGCATGGCATCCTTACAGATCTCTCTCCTCCTGTTTCTGCTCCGTTTTCTTGATATTAAGATGGACATCTCAGATAACTTACGCCAGGAACTAATTGTGGGGACCATAAAAAGTAGCTTATTTACCATACTCTTGCACTTACTCCAGCTCAGAATCTTCCTCTGTGAGCTTCATGGGACACGTACACCAAGACAACGATGAACCTGTTTTAAGATGTAGGTAGGGTGGGCTCATTATATTGAAGGATGAAATATTTGCCTCAGGTGGGAACTCTGCTGCAGTTCCTAGCAGAACAAGTGTCTTAGATATGCAGGCCCATCTGTGGTGTAAATATTCACAGGTAGTGACCTGAATATTTGGAGATTTCTATCTTCATTGCAGTAAAACCTGAGTGATGTGGACTGAGTCATGCTTACGGAAATATGATAGAATGGTGTTCATCTCCTGTGGTCTCCTATCCCCCTATGCTCTGCTCCCAAGACTGACCTGAGATTCCACTTGGATATTTTGGTTTACACCTGGTTAACATAGTGGCTCCCAGGAAATAATGGTGCCCAAGCTGAGAAATGGTGTGGTATCTGCAGCTGCCTTTATTTCCTACCTTGTGTTGAACACCTCAGAGTCTGGTTGGTGTGGGATTTTCCCTTCTGGCTCTGCTGCTGCTGCACTCAGCAGGTGAGAAGGGCATTCCCCCCATCCCCCCTTTTTTTTTGACTGGGGGCTGTTTTCACCTCTGCTTTTTTTCTTCTCACCACTACTACCACCTGCATTGTCTTTTTGTGTGTGTGTGTCTAACTTAAAGCCACTAACATCTATTTTTGCTCTGAGTAGCAGTTTCGAGGAGAGAGAACTAGCACAGCAATTCTTTTTTGGGACAATTTGTTCCTAAGCACGGGAAGTTGTAAAATTGCTGATAAAGAACTAGTTTGTTCATAGCTTATGCCAGAAATGACTGCATTCTGTCAAGGCATGGTCTTCGTGAAAAAGAGCTGAGGACTGAGGAATGTAGAGAGTTGTCAGTTCTGACTCTTAGTACAGTGGATGATCTTTTTTGCCTGGAAGCTCGATCTTCAATTATTTCCCTCAGAGAGGAATGGGCAGGTTTGGTTGAGGCTGGGCTTTGCTCACTTTTTTTAGTATTTAACAACACTTCCCCAGCGCCATTTCTCTATTGTGGATTCTACTGACCAGATGTCAAAGGTTATTTTCTGAGGTGTTGTAAATGGCTGACATATCAGCTCCTGCTTTGTTACTGAAATGTTGTGAGAAATATTTTCTAAATGTATTCCCAACAGCACATTAATTCTATGTTTACTTCGCAAGATGCAAAAAGGTGTGTTAGTTCATCAAAGAAAACATCCAAGACTGAAACATGATTCTTGGAAATAAACAGCCATGCTGTTTTTATGGGCATAACTTAAATGAAACTAAGTTATGGAAGAGTGAGACAGTATGTCTCTCTCTTCAGCAAAAACTCCGCCTTGTATTTTTGCATGAAGAACAGAGACAAAGATTCATTTTCTTGAAGAGCTTCCTATTTTGTGTACTTAACAGACTTGTAGAAAAACAAATTATCTAGGGGGTGGCTTTGTTTCTATTTTCCTGTCTTTGGTCCCACTCGATATCTCTGGAACATCAGGAGATATGTCATGACTTCAGAGAGGATGGTTCATGGCTGTGTCTGGTTATAGTCACATTTGGGAATCTAAACAGTATTACAGGACATGGATTACTTGCAACAGGGGCACATTGACCCAAGCTTCTGTCTTTTGTTACCGCTTCTGGTTTTATTTTTGTGGGCATTTTTTTAAGAAGTTATCTTGACTATAAAATTGTTGTCAGTTTGCTCCACCCTCTGCTTGGCTTGTGGCTTCCCTCTGAGACTTGCAGCAAGGGGCATAATTAAATTGGCTGGAAGACATGAAGAGGGTGGATGATGTGAGGAGGTGGCCTGTGAGTCCAGGTCTCCTTTTCGGAGTCCTCTGTCCTCAAGGTGTCAGCTAAGGCTGCGTGGAAGTGGGAGGCACACCATGCAACATATAACCCTGACTGAATGCTATTTATTTTCCTATTGACCTTTATCTACTGGGGGGGAGGGCTTGGGGAACTTCAGGACAAAGTTGTTCAGGACATTTGTTCTGGTATTCTCCTTGGCTTCTTGGTAGGGCCCTGGCTAAGCTGTGAGATAAATGCATCTCATTGTTACTTTCTCATACATCTCCTCTCTTTCTTTCTGACTTAGGTTTTAGATGCATTACAAGCTGCTCCTTCAAGGTAGGGCAGATTTGCAGAATAATGCTCTTTCGGCCAGAGCAAACAAAATTATAGTCTTCCAACCAGGCTGGGGTTCTTGCTGTCTCAAAGATCTGGTGCAGCAGTCATATCCACCACACTGCCTGTAGGAGTGACAAATGACAGTGAAATTGTAATGGCTACTTTGACTTGTGCCATGTCATTTTGGTAAACACAATCTGTGTAACTCTACCCAGGGCTGTGCTTAACAGGATATGATCTAGGAATTCAATGTTTATATACAATAAATAGTGCATTGGTATATTTGTTCTGATCCTTTTTATTTAAACATGAGCTTTAAAATACCTTTTTAAACTAAAAAATATCTGTTCATCTTTTTGTTCTTGATACTGAGGAAGTAGAAGAGTTCTAAATCTACAATAAGTTGTGGAATTCATCTTGACCCCACTGAGGAGTCTGAGAGTTTTGCAATAGAAGTAGATGCAGAACAGCCAGGCACTGGGGAAGAGGAAAATCTGCTGTCACTCTAGCGAGCTCTGAGAGACTATAAGTCCTCCTACAGGCTCCTGCTGGGTCCCTTGAAGTTGGTTTACAGTTTTAGACATATCTAGCTATGTTGCAAGAAGGAAATGGCTCTTTACCCTTAACAGTCCATGTAGATAAGGATCGCTAGCTGCCAGAGAACCTGTTTTTCTGAGTAGTGATATAAAGCCAGCAGGATTGGTGACAAGGGCTTGCCTTTCTTAGACAGGATGCATCCCAGGAGAGCGTGGTGCACAGCAGTCAACAGTTCTGACATTGCCGCAGCAGAAAAACCATGGATCTGGGGTACTTCCTGGCCTGTGAGTACTATGGAGACTTTTTTTTGTAGCTTCTAGCAGTGGCTTTTGGGTGGGGTAGTTAGACATAATGCAAATAATTTAACGGTAAAATTGCAGTAGCATGTGTGCTTGCTTTAATCTGGTTGACAAAGTAATAGGATCCTTACGACTGCATGGGGAGTTGAAGCCCTCCTAACTGTGCCTTGCATGTGTTTTTAAAAGAATTAAATTGCTGGGCTGGATTATTCCATAGAGATATCTCTGCTCAGAAGACAAATCAGGACGTAATGTTAAATATGCTGTAGATCTTACGTACGTTATTTTTGTGCCTCCATAGCAATCAGCCTGTTCAGCTCTGGGTAGCTTTGTGCATAAGTCTCAGTGCATATGCCAGAAGAGTCATACAACTGTTGCAGTCACTGGGTTGCACCGATATAAATTTAAGCAGGATCTGTACATGCAAAAAGAAAACACGCATCTTTAATCAAGTTCCACCTTTTTTGTTTTTTTATGATGCTGTTCAGCTGTAGTGGCTTCAGCAAAGATGCATGACTTACCAACACCAGGCTTCAGCTTCTCTATGTGTAATAACTTCAAACAGCGTGGGTTTGCGGAAGGTTTCAGCAAACCAAGGCTTGCCACAACTCACGGCAGAATTTCTGTCACTGGGAGAAGTTGTTATATGCACACAGGGAAAGACATTAAGTTAAAAGTTGGGTTTTTTGTTTGTTCACAAGTCAAGGCTGGAGGTTTTCAAAGCAGCACAGTGGACTGAATTAACTGTCTCCCATTACTGGAATGTGAATGTGAAGTTGCTGAAAGCAGCTGAAGTACCAGGAGAGCTGGGAAATCTTCAGTCCATTGATTGCACTAGCAACACTGAGAAACATCTGACTGCCAGTCCTCTCAGTTCTGCTAGCTCCTCTTAATTATTTAGAGCAGAGCTAACACTGAAGCCTGGTTGTTGTTGTTGCTGTTCTCCCCCCCGCACCCCCCCCACCCCTACGTTAGATGCATTAACATTTTACTGGCGATTTGTACAGATAAGTTAGTGGTTCCAAGTGCATTTTAAGATGCAAGATATGCTTTTAGAGACTTTCAGATACTTAAGTGAAGAGCACAAAATGATCTTGCTATTTCATCAATCAGTGTAAAATGCTGCATATGATTACTTCTAATGGAGATGTTAATCTCTTGAACGGCTTGAGAAAATGTTTCTAGTGCAACATGCTGGTGCATTAAAAATAAAGTACTAAGCAGCACAATGTAGTGCCAAAGTCAGTTTGTAAGTTTGATGGCTACAATGAAGATCAGGCTAGGGACAGTGCTGCACATAGACTCTTTCAGATTCACCCCCACCCCCCACCCCGAGAAAAGAGTCAAGCATGTAGAAAATGGTACCTTTTTTTCTGATTATAACAACTTGTATTATGTATTTACAGACTTTGTACAGTGGAAACCAAAAGCATTTGTCATAGACTGAAACACACACAATAAGTAATGAAATGGATGCATCTCCAAGTAACGTGATGTTCTATAATTTATGTTTCCAATAAATCATACATGGATGCATATCACCCATTAGAGGGCAGAATCCTCAGGGTTTTTTATCCAGGACTAGGCACTTATTTTCTTTTTGCTTGGAACAGGTCATTTGAATTTTCCATTGAATTATTGTCTCTGTCGCTTTCTTCCCTGACAGCAGTGCTGTAAGGACCACTTAGTGATAGTCTGTACAGTTAACCAAGGAAAAAAAGGTTCTACAAAGGACAGGTGTTAGGTACTGCGGTTTGTGTGTTGGATATTGACACATGCACCAGATAGGATTCCAGACCATGTGCTGTGCTGAAGTGTCATCAACCACACAACTTTGCCTGTCCCCCAGAATGGCACTCGAAGGTCAGACTGTATTGCTCTGGCAAAGTGCTACCCTGACCAGGTTACAAATGCAATCCGCTTAAAGCGAAGCATATGACAGAAAGTACCATCATGGTTAGAAATGACACCAGAAACCATGGAAACTTCTTACTCAATTGCTCTGATATCATATTTGAGAAGAATCCACTGGGGCTCCCTCTGATGGTGTGCTCTATTTTTTTTTCAAGCAGCAGCAGTGAAATGGTGAGTCTAATTGCAACAAGCATCACGACAACAGTTCCTCATCTGAAGGTCTAGTTCAGAGCTTGACGATGCCAAGAGTGTAATGCTTTGAGCATATCTCCAACTTCACTTACTGGTTTATAATAGTGTGCTGAATCTGTTAGATGAAAGAGGAGCTACAGCAACCCTCAGATTTGTTGATCTAATCAAGCAATGATCTGTGTTATGAAGGAGGAGGTGAACAGGAGAGCCTTTGTGTAACTGCTTTTGATAATTGAAACTCAGAGGCAGCATTACCGGCAGGAGGGTCCCCCTGAGGTGTCAATGAGACAAAACACAACATATTTCACACAGAAACTGTGGTGTGAAATAACCATGGAAACAGTATCATTTGAGCCTGCTGGGTGGTGAAAACAGGCTTTCTTCCTCCCCATCTCCTATTATCACAGCTCCTGCACGGTGGAAGCAAGGTGGGGACCAGGCAATTGGACAACAACTGTCCAACTGGGTGTGAAGGAGGTCAGCTCTGTGAAGCAAGGAAAGGGCTCTATGATGTGGCCTTCTTTTTGCATCCAGACTATGGTTTGGACCATGCCCAGAGGATCACAACAGTTTTTCCAGCAGTAAAGAGAGAGAGTGTGATTGCACATGGCTTGGGGATGCTTAGTACTCCGTGTGCTCTCCAGCCTTGCAGAAAGGCTTATCCAAAACCTATGGGAACAAGTGCTGAAGGGGGAAAAACTCATCTGAATATTCTGGGCATTACTAGATGAGCAGGAGGGACTCTACTGCTCATTTGCGCTGTCCTCCTAATAGAGTATATAATCAGGAAACCTGAGGATCTCCTAACCCATCCACTGACAAAGAGCTCTCGGCCCCCTCATTAAAGTGATGGAATGAGAGCTGCAATCAATTATAGAAGTGCCAAAGGCAATGAAAATTAGTTCCACTGGGGATTCGCCTTCAAATTTTCTTTTCCCTGTAAAAACTGGATTATGACACAAAATCCCTGAGGAGGGAGGGGAATGAATTGGAGAAGACCAAGGCATTCATTTTATAGAAAAGAAACAATTGAAAATGAAATCATGAAGGCACAACCCTTCTTAGACACAGGATATCTGGCCAGTTTGATGGGGGACAGGAAGGACATGTATAGGACTGAAGATGTGCCAGATGTGATGCCAAGAGAGCTGAAAAATAGGAGGGCCCTTAAGAGGACGGACAGCAAAGGTGCATGGGAAATATCTTAAGACTTCAGAAACACATACGGTTCAGGGGGGAAAAAGCCTAGATTAGGTTGCTTACAGAACCAGTCAGGTCTCAGTCACATCACCAAGAGCAGACACTGGCGAGTTGGATCAAGATGCCACCGCTGCCATGTGGAACATTATCCAGCCTGAAGGAAGAGTTTTTCTGCTCACACATGCTCTTCTCTAAGCAACAAACTTAATGGAATTTAGATGTAGTTGCTCGTTTTCCAGGTTACAGCAGCTAACCTTTTTTGTGTTTGGGTATGGGAAAAGAAATGGTACTGGCTACAGGCTCTTTTCCCTTCTCTTCCCTTTCTCCACGAGCACAACTTTCTCCAGCATTTGGCGAATAATGGCTCTAGAAGGCTTTCTCCTAACATCCAAGAAGTTATTGGCTCTCTCTATGTGACTTTAACAGAGGTGGTCTTGTGCAAGGCAGCTTAGCACACACAGGGTTAAGCCAGTGACTCCAGCTTGAACAAAAATGTTCTACTACATTTGTTCTTCTAAATATCTGTAAGACGCTAATTTCAAAGTGCTTAAAAAGGGCAAGTTTCTAAAGAGCAGGACATGACAAATAGATCTATAGGGACAGAAGGAAGAAAAGCACTTAGGAAGAGAGAAGAGATGCTGAAGATCTCAATTTCTCTGTTTAGAAGCCAAAATTTCAAGAGCGGATTGATCTTAAATTATTTTGGATTAGATTTTATTTCTGATTAATCTGTTCCTTGATATCAATGCCCAGCAAAAACAATTCTGTTAATTCTTTTGAGTGGTACTACAAAATAAATGTTTCCATTTGATTCGAAGGAGTTAAATAGTATGGTCACACTTGAAGATACTATTTTAAAGTGCTGACAGATGTCCAGGTCCACTTTCCTCCATAATTAAATCACTGCTCGAATAAAATCTGAAAGGTTGTTGCCAGATCTCTTCTTTCAACCTTCTTTCATTACATTTGAGGTTCAGGTTTTGCGTAAATCTTGGCAGAAACTTGAGAACCACAGTTAAATCCAGACTATATTTGACAAATAGAACAGAGCATGGCTGACGTTTGTGGCCAAGTGCACATCAAGTTTTATGACTTATTGCAATGGAGACTTCAGTCATCCTTTGTGACGTTCTTTGAAAATTAGTTTATTTCCTACTTTCATCTCCAGAATTAAGATGTATGTAACATTTGTAGAAAATATTTGTATTGTTATTTCTGTTGGACTGTTGTACCCAAAGCTTTCAGCAAAAATATTTTGCCTTTTATTCATCTGGTTCTTGCTCAAAAGTGAAAACCTTTTGCTATGTTTGCTTCAAAACTTCAGTTTTGAAGTAAAATCTCAATCACTGTTGTGGATGCTCATTCTAACAATTCAGCCAAGCCGATATGCTTTGTGAATGACCACATTTCACAAGATTCCACAGAAACACATATTTCCTCTACTGTGATCAGAATCTACCACACTTTTTCTTCTGTGTGACCTTGTAGAAAGGTTTTGTCAGCCAGAACTCTGTTGTTTTATGCCTATTATTTTATATGAAATCCCTGAGTGACTCTTACTGACCCTTGTCTCTTGTTCCAGCTCTGTCAGGAGCTGGACTTGTTTTTCTTTGGAGTCCAACCTGGCTAGAATTTGCACCTCTCACTGTACTTTAAAGTACTTCTATCATTGAAAGAGGTGGGTCTGGGGAACTATTTCTTAGTAGGTAGTATACTGTGTATTAAATTAGCTCCTACATTTAAAATTTTTGCGATAAACGGAAGGTATGCTTCTTTTGGCAAACTTGCATTAGGTGCCTAATATGCTCTCTGTTCCCTCGGAGGTAGGGATGACATGACATCCCTGGCAGGCAAGGTAATAATCGCTGAAGCCAGATAGAAAACTTATCCTATGTGCCGAACAGAAAGGCATCTGAATCGCTTTGTTAGTGCTAAATACACTAAGGATGTGAAACAGGCAGAGTATTGTGGCAGCATAGGAAAAGCAGCTGAGAAGTCATCTAGCCTTTTCCACTGATCTGAAAAAAAATAAGGATAGGGTATTTGTGAGCTATCTGAGAGTACACAATTCTAAAATCTTTGCAGCTGAGACATAGTGGGAGTCCTTGCCATGACGTTGCACTAAGTGAACGTGGGATATCTACAGTATGTGTTTATCTCTGTAACCCATTATTAAGGCTGAAGAGAGCTTCTGCTTTTCTAAGGTGAAATGTGTCATTGTCTGTCTCAAAGACTTGAGCACGATGTAGAGATGGGGTTGAACCCTCTATCCTTGGGTGAACTGTGCCGGTAGGAAACATGCTATGATTGTGCCCATCCCACACTGGTTATTACTCTGCAGCACTGTATGCTTAAGTTTTACTTTAACTGGGTCGTTGTGGTAGGATTGATAGAAGCTGACATCTGTATGCTTACAAGGGGAAAAAAATGCAGAATTTTTTTTGGCAGTTCTGAGGATATGATTTGTTTGCTATCAGTTATGCGTCTACTAGAAATTGTTATGTAGTTATTTTTACTGCCTGTCAGTCTCAGTGCCATTAAAAAGATGGGAGATAGTCTCATTTTCATTCTTGCTTGTGAAAACTTTGGTTCTCATTGTGGAAACACGGTTAGCTCAACGAGCAGGCGGGGGATACTCTAATGCAACGCCACCCTCGTGGCTGAGTATCCATATGAATGCATATTCACTGCAAACCTGTCTGACAGAATCCTAGTAAATGGGACTGTATCTAAAAATTCTGATGCCTAAATATAAGGGCAACAGAAGCAACTGCATGTCAACTGAAATACCAACAAAATTTTGACTTACCAATAGCATTAACGGAAGCAAATGCCTGGCTTTGTCCCACAGAGCAGTGTGGATGTCTCTTTTGGGAAGAGGTTTGCCAGTCTGACAGGGCTGACTGCATGCACTGGGGACACATGCCTAGGAAATGGGGCATCTGGATCCCACAGATTACCAAACTGGAGGAAGAACTGGATCTTGAATGAGTTTTGATACCTTAATATTTGAGATTATATGCTGGAGTGGTAGGGAGTGTCTGCAGGCAACTGCGAGAAGCAGCAGGATTGAGTGATAAAACAAAAACTTAGTAGGTATTCCTAACCTGTCTCAGTTACTTTGTCATATTGCTGTTTCTGATGTATTTTAAGACTAATACATGCTTGATGTTGTTTTAAACATAAAAGCAAAACTCAAAAAAAAAAACCCCCTCAAAACACTTGGTGGCAGTGAATTACCTAAATTTACTCCTCTGTTAGGCATTTTACATTTGTCTCACTACAGATTCCTTGCAATTTTATTTTTAGTTATTTCCTAGTGAGAGTGAATAGACAGAAAGCCATACCCAAGCTTTCTACATAGGTTAGGCATCATTTTTTTTCACTGCTACTTGTAATAACTCCTAACTAGTGCTGTGGGTACCACAGAAACTAAATGGTGCATGTTTAATTTCAGAAGAATGACAAAGCTATGAGAATAAAAATAGAAAGCAATGGAAAAAAAAAGGTTTCTGTTTCAGATGCCAAAAGCAGCATGGCTGAGGCAGTCGAGCTGAGCAGGGAGGCAAAGCCGACTGTTTACCTAGAGTGGGGTTCTTAGAGTGCTTATTCACCCCTTCTCTTTGAACCTTGGTTGACCAGGGTGAAGCTAGGCTGAGCTGAGCTCCCTGCTTCAGGGTAGTGCCTTAACCACCACGGGGAAACACCTCCGGCTGCTTTACTGATCCCGTATCCTTAGAGAAGCAAATGTCTTGGAGAGACGACAAAATTCAGCTATGCAAATCTCCCCTTAGGAAAGGGAACACCCACAACAACCATGTATTTAAATTCCCAATCTGAAACCTCTGGTACTACTCAAATTCTTTTTTTTATTCTTAACCAGTTGTCTTGTTGCAAATGGAAGGTATTAAATCTTTGGGCAACTGAAGCATCTAAGAGTGGAGTTTCCTCCCTTCCTGCCCCAGATGCAGACAAAGTTAACTCTCATTAGAATTGTGTTTCCTAGGCTCGTGTGTGAACAAAATAATGCCAAGGATTGAGTAATCCTGTCTATGGAGTTGTTATACGGGAAGTGTTTTTCTGACTTTTTTTTATTACCTTGCCATCTGCACAGCTAATTTCAATTGTTGAGGTCAGACCAACTCCACTGGTCACCTTACAGAAGTTTGTGGAAAAGTCTGGTTTGTAAGTCGAACAAGAAATTTGTTCCTGATATTGCGATTAAGTTCTTATTCAAAAACTTCTGTGACTTTCTTGATGACACTGTTCTGAGTTTGTTATACAGATGAATCAGGGCTTTGCTGTAAAAAATTGTAAATTATCTAATTAGAATTGTACAAACTGTTCTTCTGGAATAAACTGGAGTCAGTTGGCCTTTGGGAGGGGTTGTGTGGCTGAAGTGATTTATATTTTTGTTTTTAGGGCTTCAGATTAACAAAGTAAATGTGTGTGCTGAACTTCAGTAGATGTGGAAATACTGTTTGGGGTGTTTTATTATGTGTTACAGTAATGCAACCATCAGCTTCCAGCATCTTCTGTAAGCAGTGGCAGAAAATGGTGTTTCTATAGTGGGATTTGTTGTCCTTTAAAACCTATATATGTAAGACTTCTCTCTGCACTGCCCAGCTAGGGTGGGAGTAGAGATTGTGATTTTACATAAATGCAAGGCACTTAAGGTGGCTGAAGTTAGGAGGGATTCATCTCTGGCTCTGCTGCTCCTGTGTGCAAGAAGAATTTCAATTGCAAAGGAAGAATGCTGCTCAACAGGATTAAGAAAGGTGGTATTAGGGCCTGAAGTGTCTTCTGGACTTCTTATTGAAAGCCACAGGGATAAACTTCTGGTGATTTTAATAAGATAATGTTCTTCTTTTAAGACCAGCTAACTCCAGTTGAGCCTACTGAGGTCACCTTCCAGCCAAGAGATCTGTGTGTGGAAGGGGAATGGTGCCCTGAAGTGGAGGGAAAGGATTGTTACCTTGAATAAATGTGCAATGAGTAGGACTCTGTGAGCAAACTTCTACCTGTGCAGCTGATGACAGATTTGAGCTAGACTGTTTTCTCAGGCTAGGCGTGCAATGGAGACATAAGCTAGTGCTTAATGATGAAGGCTGAATACCAGTGCCCCTCACTTTTTTCTGCCACAGTGTGATGCCATCCACATTCAGTCTGCTGTTTCTGCAATTTAAAATCAGCTTCCTCTGCCTCCCCTCTGCTGTCAGCTGTGTCATTTTCCAGATCCCTTTCCAGGACTTAACTCACATTCTGAGCCTGAGCAGCCCTGCCTCTCAGGCTTGTGTTAGAGCGTCTGCCCTGGGTGGGAGATGATATACAGTAGTCTCCTTTATTTACAGGAACATCTCCTTAATGAGAAATACCCTCCAGAATTTCTCCTAAAGAACCAGCTGCCTGCTGTACTCCCACACCCTGTGTCCCAGGACACCCACGGAAAGGGCATGTGGATGTCTTGCTGTCCCTGGTGAAAAATGTTCCTAATGAACATAAATTTAGTTCTGAAGATCATAGGTATATTGGGATCCAGTCTTTTTGCGTGGTTTGCAGTGCCGTGCTGCTCTTTGCCTCTAAAGCAGGGGGTTGATTTATAGTGGTTCTCTGTGAAAAATGGTAGTACATGATTTATAATGGTATTCAGCCAACAACAATGATTTCCCAAGTGCTCATTTAAAATATATATATAAAGTGTAGTGGGAGGCTCAAGCTGTCTGTTGGATTCAAGGCCATCCCCACCATGCCCAAAGTCTTGAGCTGTAAGCACTTGTGGGAAGACCTGGAGGAGAGCTGGATTTGTTCCCCCAGATCTGGTAGGGGCACCTCATTAGCAGTACCAGACCCCTGGGAAAAGCTGCAAGCCTTTAAGCCCCCTCCCAAAGGGGCTAGGCAGGTGGCAGGGTCTTCCCCCTTGCCCTCCCCTCCCCACCAAGTGCCTGAAAATTCGGACTTGGATCGCAGCATCTGCGCTCTGAGCGGCAGGTTTGGTCCAGCCTCTGCCTGTGGAAGCTGCAGGTCTTGCTTAGGTCAGATAAAAAGCCCTGATGAAGAGCTGGCCAATAACCCCCGAATGTATTCTATCCCATGCACGTTTGGATAAAACCAGATGTTTTCTCATCTCCATGAGCACTCTGGAGATAGCTGTGCTTCTGGCTGCCAGATCAAATGGTTTGGGGCTTCTGGAGACTGCATGGGGTTGTAAAGAACTGTTCCACATTGATTTTATTTTGTTGTTGTTGTTGTTCAGTAGTTTTCTTCATCTTGCTTTTCTAATAAGATCTCTCCTTCTCTTTCCACCAAATCCTCTCCCTCCCTCCTGCCCGCTCTGTTGGTGCCAGCGCCTTTTCTGAGGGGAACTGACCCCTTGGGGTGGATAAATACCTCTTTATTAAAGGGGGAAAGTCCTTTATTCTCCCTGATGCCAAAGATGCGTGCTCACAACAGCCGCAGGCGGTAGCTGCCTGGCTCTCTCTGCCAGCACCTTCTTAGCCTGGTGTTTCTTGGGCGGGGGGGGGGTTGGCTTTGGTGATGAATTGCTCTCAAAGATAAGGAGTTGTGACATTTTTTCATCTGACTAGGCCTAGCAAGTTTCTCCTATTAAGAATATTTCATTAAAACTTCATCCCAATGTGTTTCAAACTACTCTTGTCATAACAGTGTCCAGATGTGTCTTTAAAATTGTCTTTATCCTTTGGTTTTGATGACCTTCCTTGGCAACCTACCCTCTGTGCTGAACACTGTATTCATTATCACAAGGAGTTCTGCTCGAGTGCATGGGTTTCTCCTGGTGTTTTCATTTTTCTAGTGAGAAGCTCAATAAACTGGGAAACACAAACTTATTTCTTGTCTGCCAGGGCTTTAGATTTATAGCTGTTTGGTCAGGGACCAAACAAGTCAAAATAAAGTGCAGTCCTTTAGCCTTATCTCACTGGTGAAACACTGTCTGCAGAAGCTGAATTCATCCTCGTTTCTGCTGTTTTAGCCATCCGTTATTCCTCCTGCCTTCTCTATTCAACGTGTCCCAGCCTCTTGCACAGCAAAGCTCTTCTTTCCCATGCTTTGATTGAAACTTCCTCCCGTCTCAGCTGTGCTTTACCAAGAGGACTTTGTCCTTAGCAGTAAAGGAAAGACGCAGCTCCTCGCCACTGGCTCACGAAGCCCATGCTGAGAATCCTTGTTCCAGTACAATGCCAGCCTTCCCCAGGCAGGCAGGCAGAGCAGCATGCACACGTCATCCGTGCCGTGCAAGGCAACAGCATCGCTCGGACTGGTGGGATGCCCTTTGTTAAAGCACCCTCCGGACCTATTTGCATTCATACGTAGAGTGGGAAATTGTGAGGGCTTCATGAGAGCCATAACCAATAAAGCTTCTCAGGGGATGATTCCTTCTCAGGGCCCATGTTTCCAGTTCAGGGGGTTTATATTTTTTTTCTTTGCTCGCAAATACTTCTTGTGAATACTTTACATCAGACTTGCATCTTTCTCTTTTGTTCTATTGGGAAGGCATATTTTGAATTCTCAGCAGGATTTTTCCTTATGGTACTCTACAGCAGCCCTAGTGTAGCAGCCACAGATAACGCAAATGTTTAATCTTCAATTTTTAAATCGGCAGCAAACGTTTGGTGGTATTTTTATTTTCCTTTTCTCCTAATGACATACAAACATGTATAACAAAGGGCTGGTCCTTATCTTTCTCTTATCAGAATCTTTATCAGTGGTTGCTACTGCTTGTGAACATTTGCTGCATCCTGGATTTGAGACTGTTCTGCATCAATGTATTGTGTTGAGTGACCTGGGTGCTGGGATCCCTTCACTAGTGGCAGGGCTGGGCTTGTAATCATAATTTGCCTTAGTAAGGACACGTTATTTCCAGGGGAGTCCTTACGCCAGCTGGGTGTAGCATGTTCCTGCCACCTCGCGTCCGTGGCTGGCAGCAGTACCAAGGGTACAGCAAACTGCGTGCCTACTTCATCCTTATGTATCTGGAGACGTGATTTTGGGACGTGCTTGTTGTGTCCTGTTCTACTTCTCTGATTAAGCCTTCATCTTGTAAACCTATTTCTAATGCAAGTGCTACGCTCTTTGTGTTCTTGAATATTTTTCCATTATTACTTTTTAGATTTTTTTTGCAGTACCAGGTCTATATCTGTGTTGAAAATTCAGTGCCTAGAGACGTAAAATAAGTGACTGTGAACGTTTCAATAGCGACTTAAAGCATAAATCCCCAAATTCAGATCTGTTTTATCTTCCCTGACAGGAAAAGATGACATTACTGGAAAAAAAAAAAAAGGTAGGAGTGCAATTAAGGAGCTTTGGTTCTTGATTGCTTAATGTAGGAAGATAAGGATTTCAGATCTTCCTGGATTTTGTTATTCTCCAGCCCATCATTAGCCACTTGAAACGAATCAGCATCCTGTCAATGATGCAGTCTTTTTCCTATATCGCAAGAACTGCATCCTAGTTGATTTGAGGTGAAGCATGGCACTGACTATGCAGATAGCAAGGCTTCTGTCATTTCAGTAGAGAAAAATGGAAAGTGCTACCTGGGTTAGACCAAGGCTTGGCTGAAAACTCATTCAGTGCTCTGTGTCTCTTGCTGCTATAACAGCTGCCATAACGATAACCGCGCTGCTGCACAAAGCTCTGCCCATGGCACTGTTGTCCATCCTGTTTGTCCCGATGGCCCACAGCACATTATTGAGGATGCAGGCAGATGAAACGCAGGCAGCCTCTGCTGCTGGTACTCTCAGCGAGGGCTGCACAGGCTGGTGCTGGAGGGGAATGTTATGTAAGTCCTGTAGTCTTGTAAACTTTCAGAAAGACATTTGTATTTGATGCCTCCAATTGTCCAAAAAAAAAAA
>VXAL01003308.1:624639-748824 GCA_013399475.1 Chauna torquata | reverse complement strand
AAAAAAAAAAAAAACCAACCCCATAATCTAGGAATAGCTCAAAAATGGCTGAACTCTTTTTCAAATTCTTGATTTCAATGTCACCACCAGAAGTGAACTGTTTTGTTATCTATTACAAAGAATGTAAGCCTGAGGATGGACTACCCTAAACTGTGGTCATGCTTCTGCTACATGAAGTCGTTTTTCTGTTTGTTGCAGTTTTATTTCTTTTAACTCCACCTACAGAGTCCTGTGGATAAATAAATTAAAAAAGAAAAAAATTGTAATGATTATGACCATGGCATAGTACTCTAATATTTACACTGGAGCAAATGCTGCTCCTCCTATGAAGCAAACATGGCTCAGCCTGGTGCAGACCTCCAAGCATTCAGCACGGGAGAGCCCTGACAGCCCCAATCAGCAGAGAGGAGGGAAACTAGGAAGAAAAATCCTTGGGTTGCCCAGGCTAATGGCCTCTATCTTCTGCGTGCCCTGCAAAATGGTAAACTCTGTGCATCCTTTTTCTTAAGTGAAGAAAGAATCTGACCCTCTAATCCTCTTTCTCTAATTACCTTACATCTGTACCTTTCTTGATTTGGGCCTTAATGCAGCAAAAATTTTCAAGCACATTTAAGTGTTTTGCTTAATCAGGTCCTTGGGTTCTAATTAACGTATTCCCAGACCTTTCTTTGCTGGTTTCGGCAGTGTTTCTGCATTTGCAGACAGAAGCAAAATGTGTGTATTTCTTTTTGTTGTTGGTTTTTTTTGTTCCACCCCCCTCCCCCCTTGGCATGCCCTGCAGAAACTTCTAATCAGTGCTTGAAGCTGTTTTGATTCCTTGCCTCTAAGCTTCCAGGCAACAAAGCTGTTCTGATATGTAGGTGCAGTCAGGACAGACCCTTCAGTATGGCTTGGGGGCAGCTGCTCTCACGGCCGAGAGTGCTCCAGGGTCAGCATCTGACCCTTGGCTGCACACTGCTGCCTGTGCTTGACTGCAGGTCCCTCTGTATCCTGCTGGCTGCTACAAAGGGGCAGCACCTGATAAATGGCCGTGCAGCCACCCACCTTTCTTTCCCTACTAAAGTTAAAGGTCCTTCCTGAATCTCTTTGCTTTGGTTTTCATGCACATTCAGAGCTTCTTCAAATGTTTGATCGCTGTTTTGCCACCCAAAGTTTGGTTCCCAGCATCCTCTTATGGAAGTACCAGCCAGTGGAGACCCCTCTCTTGTTCTGCAAGACCTCTCCTTTTATTTGGTACCAGACTGGGTTCTAGTGGACTTCGATGCAGTGTTTTCTTGCTGTAGACAAGCAAGCACCAAGCATGTTTAGTTTCTCCCCTTTGGGGATGTCTGAGCCTCCCACGGCTCTCACTGCCTTGCTGCCTCTCTGCCTGTCCTATTCTGCCTTCTCTCCTTCTCTGACTGATTTAGTTCTAAGAATTGCACCCATTCACATTCAAGAAACACATTTCAGAAAGGATGCACAGAACACACAACATGCAAGCCGTCACCATAGTGATTTTGGCTCTAAGCAGTGTTTTTTCCCCCATCTCCATGTCTGTCTTCTCTATTCAGACTGCAGGGCAGCAATCCATTCTCTTTTCCAAGAGGATCGTGATTTCAGATGAGCCCTACAGACTGCTGTGTAATGCAGAGTAATATTTGCTTTAATTTAATTAACCACTCGTATTCTCCTGGTGTGTTGCTTTCTGCTCTGAAGACATTTTGTGTTGCTAGGCAGGCTACTGTTGCCCAACAACCCATGGTACTGAAGAGCAATCCCTAACCTTTTAGGAGGGGTAGTTCAGGCAACGTTGAAGAGCATATAGTGATGTGCAGCATATCCCTTCTACAGTAAAGCGGGATAATTTATACCCCTACAGAACATTTTCTGTGAGGGTCTGTGTGCTTTTAAAGGGAGCTTTATGAATCTGCTCAGTTTTTATAGAACTGTATGGGTGTTGTCCATGTTTAAAATTTTATTGGTCATCTTCATTGTGACAGAAAATTGAGTTTCCCTTTTATTAGTCTATAATGGTGGCTGGTATATGTCACACCACTCAGAGTAAAAAAAAAATAAAACAAAGTCTACTTTAAAATTGGAGACTGCTGTATTTCATATTTGCACTGCCCCAAGGAAATATCTTTAAATTACTTTACCATTTTTAAAAGAAAAATGTTCTGGCTGAATTTGGAACTGAAGTGGACTGTTTTATCCCTATTTCACATTAAAGAAACTAAAGTCTAAGGAAGAGATGCTTCTACGCTTATCACAAATCTGTGGCAGAGAGCCACAGGATATAAAGTGCAGATGAATGCAGAGAAAGTCTCTAATAAAAAGTATGGAAACAATTTCACTGCCTCTCTGTGTACAATGGCCTGTGGGCATATGAGACAGGCAAAAAAGGGCATCCCAAGGTTATTGGTACAGGCCAAAAGAGTGCCCAAAGCGATAGCAGCACATGAAGGTGGTCATGCCCAACACCTGGCAGATGCAGCCTAGCCTCAGATTTGCTGGCTGCAGTTCCAGAGAGCAGCATTTATTTTTCCCCCATGCTCAGGTTCCCTTTTTCACCTTGGGCCTTGCTTCAACTTGTGCCAAAGCTGAGAGCAAAGCCCTGGCTGGCGGTCACAGTGCAGGTGTGGCCCTTCACCTCCCCAGGCATCAGCCACCGATTTGAAGGAAGGGTGGCTGCTTCTGCCACTCTGCCTCGCCTCCCCAGAGCGTAGGCCCATCGGCTTCCGGACAGTTTTGTTTCTTCTGTGGCTTTATGGTATTTAACAGCTCTGTATCTCACCAGGGACTTTGAGGTATTACTGTGATATTATCACAACCATCGCAGGCAAACAGGTGAAGGATTCAGGGCTCGGTAGAAGTTTTCTCTTGGGTTTGATCACCGGCATCTGCCTGCACATGTTCTGTTGCCGCAGTCTTGTCTGAGTGTGCTGCAAGTGTCTGCCATTTACTTTTGGGATTCATCGAACATGCTGTTAAATTACTTCTGCAGGTTAATTGAGGAAGCTACACGAGTTCAGGCGTTAGAAGACCTGAGTACTAATCTCCCCTGTGTGTTTTGAAAGCCCATATTGAAAATCAGCAAGCATGCCGTTATTATCTCCTTTACACAAATATTGCCATAAAGGGCCTGGTCCTCGCCAGTACGGACAGCGCTTCTTGGGCTGTTCTGTGAAGGTAGCTGCTGGAGAAGGACACAAAAGGGTAAACTGGAAAGCCAATGAAAAACACTTTTATAGAGTGGGTCAGATTAAAATCAAGCAGGTTGTAGAGGAAATGATGCCTGGTTTAGTATACTTTAATCTATTTTAGGTTTGCATCACTAATTAATCTCTTTTATGGTTCATATTACTGCATGCAAGTGCATATTTGTAACGTGATAGTTTGTCCTAACAGTTAGCGTATCCCTGTAAAATAAATAAGCAGCATCCTTGAGCAAAAGGCCTGTTTTGGGGAACTTTAACTGTTTGAAAACATCTCTGTCTGATGCCTGGTGTTTGTGCTATGAGCATTGTGTGTGTACCAAGGCAGAGGACGTGTGATGGTTTTCTCTGTGGATGGAGATGTTATGATGCAAGTCTCAAGCCTACAGGAGTGAGTGAGTCAGAGAAAGCATGGATATGTCAGAACTGACTATCCTTCTGGATGCTGCTATGATAAAATCCAACACCTGGCAGTCAAATTCTTGCATAGCCCAGGAAGGTTCCAGAGCTAGACAAAATGTTTTAAAGCTGATTGGTTTGCTGTGAGAACAAAACACTTTGGAGGTCTCTCTTCATCTCCAGAGCATCTCTTTTTCCACTCCCAGCTGTGGTGTCCAGTGTGAGGTATGGGACGGGAGCTCGTCTGTAGGCACTGGAATAATCCAGCTTCCAAAAGTAAAGGCATTAATGGATCAGAGGTAACTTTAAGCCTGCTCACAGCAGGGCTGCCTACATCCTGGCATATGAATGGGACTATGGCTGGCAGATCATGGGATTAAAACACCAACACCTAATATTTTATAAACAGGGAAGGAAGGAAATTGATGCACAAATCTGGGTAATGTAAATGCAGAGGCTGTGTTTAACTGAACAGTAGGAAAAAGGAGGCTTCCGTATTTCTGACAGGCTCTTAAAGAGTCTTTGCAGATCCTGGGGAATCATTGATATCTAGCTGGAGGGAAGCTGAGAAAAATGAATTGCTGCCGTGCAAAAGGAGGTTCTTTCACTGCATTGACTGCCAGCGGTGTGGCGTGCAGCTTGCCGCCTTCTGAGAAAGAAAAGAGGGAAACAAAGTGTGTGGATGAGATGCATGACAGATTAACCCTCTGGATAACCTCATGTCAGTAAATCATTTGCCCCGAACACTAGTCCTTGGTGCTTCAACATGCCATGAAATCTTGTAAAAGCAGGATTCACACCCTGCTTATACAAAGCTGAAGCTTTACTTAAGTGCATGAAATAGATCCTGGGAAAACTCTGTAGGGCCATTACGTACCACAGGCTGTGCCTGCATGTGATGTTCCATTCAAAACATCCCGTGACTGGGGTGAAAGGAGGAAATACCTTGACGTGGCATTGGAGTACACCAAAAGCTGGGCATATGTTGTACTTAAATCTTAGCTGGAATGCTTTATCCTCTAGGGACCAGCCTCATTTCTGCACTTCTGTGACAAGCTGAGTAATGTAAGGTCTCTTCTCAGATCCTTGTATGTGATAAAATGGTTTAATGGTGAAAAGCTCTAATTAGTTATTAAAGGGCTGATATAACTATTGCTATACGCTGCTTACAGGTAATGCAACTTTCCCAATTAAGTTATATACACACCGGAATTCAGCTAGAAAAAGCAATTTGGGCAACCTTTCCTCTGCCCCCAGCGCTCGCCCCTGCTGCTGAGCACAGCAGAGAGCCAAAGCCAGCTGCAGTACATGTGTTCAGATTTGCTCCTTTGCACTTCCTTTTCCCTTTAGTGTAGAGCAGAAATGGAAAGGATCTGTGTGTGTACTTCCATGCACATGAAGGACTTTTGGTACCTTTGTTAATGCAGTTTTGTTAGCAGACTTAAAACTAGTGAGGTTCTTGGAATCCAAGTGGTTAACATGAATTTTTTGGATGTTTTTTTTTTCTTTTGGACTGAAAGGCTTCATAAAAGTTGGTCTTTGTGAGATGAATTTTGGTCTTTTACGTATATCTCTGATATTATTTTATTTAGTATTTGTATTGCAATAACACCAAGGACCATGGTGTTAAGCCCAGAACAATTGCAACTGAAAAGAAGAAAGAAAAAAGAAAAAAAAACAAAAACCCTAATTTGGTATTTTTCTTAGTAAGGCATCATAACACAGGTAGACTTTAAGAAGAGCTTAAAGAAGAGTGGGAGAGTTATTGTGTTTATAAACAGTGTGATTATAAACATCCATGTACGCTGCCTGGGGAATTTACTAAATGGGAAATCAAGGGGCAATATCACTCCAGAAAGAGAACTAGGTCTGTAGAGAAATGGTAGGGGAGGTCTTTCAGCCTTGAAGAGGGCCCTGTGTTGTGAGGTAAGGGGATGAAGAAGTGCAAACGTGGATGTGGTGCTCTGAGACTGACAGCACTGCTGCTGGGAGTTTGCCATTTATCTACCTCTCTTTCTCAAGCTTACAATCTATCAACCATCTTGAATGTGAAAGAGAAAGGAAGTTTCTAAGACAAACAGATTCCTATAAGAGCACAAATTCTGCTTTTTCCAGGAACCATTCCCCCTTGACTGCATCATCCATGCAGAATAAGCTGTGAGTCCGTCGTGCAGTTTTACAAAGCCCTACTCCCGGCAGAAGGGCTCTGAAGTGGGCTGAAAATGCAAACAAACTCTTCTGCTTCTTGCATCTTTTTCTGATAGTGGCTGCTCAAAAGTTTGAGGCAGTAAAACACGGCTTGCAGATGAGGTTGTAAATGTGGTGTATTACTGCTATAGGATATCTGAGTTTTGCTGCACGGAAACAGTTCTAGGTAATTGCATGCATTTCCAAAATAGTGTTAAATTTCAAATCCAGACACATTGCCCACTGTCCTTCAGGCTCTGGTAGACCCACCAGCTCCAGTCTTTGGGCTTTTGTCTGGAATGTAACCACATGTAAAATGGTGCAAGCAGTTACCACGTTTATAAAGCACTGTACCAACACTTCCCATCCAAATGTTGAGATGTCGAAGGGTTTATGATGCAGGGATGCTGATAAAGATAGAGGGACGAGGCAGGCATAGTGATGGGCTGCTGTGACTGCACATCCAACTGCACCAAAGTGTGACCCACTGCAGGCAAAGGGAGTCAGGCAGAGAGATGTCCTGCTCTAAGTTCAAGCAGAATTGTGCTCTGGGGTTCGTTTCATTTCAAAATGAATGATTGACCTTAAAATCGATAAAGTGAACTTTCTCTCTTTTTACCAGTAGTCGTTTCTGAAACTGCAGGGAGAAGGCAAGTGGAGGGAAAAGGAGAAAATGCAGGGTCTTAACAGGGTTTGTAGATCAGCAGTAACTGAGAGCACAGCCTGACCTGGGGGATTGCTGTTGTGCTTCGGGGCAGGCTCCCATCCCTGCCTGCCCTGTGGGGATGCAAGCTGAGCGCTCGCCCCAGCTCTGCCCGAGGGTAGCAGCCATGGCTGTGCCAGCAGAGCTCCAAGGCTTGTGACCTTCAGCTCGCTCTGGGGCTTGATCTCCCCTCTACTGTGGGAGAAGCTTTGTCTGGCTTATTCTGCTCAGTCAGCACAGAAATGTGCACATATCTTTTTTTTTTTTCTTCCTCCAGCCTGAGACCATTCTCGTCTCTAAGTCTTACTGAACAAATGGGATACTGTTCACTAGCTCTGAGTGCTGTTTGTTAGTAGAAACCCCTCTCCTTTTTCCCTTGTAGCAAAGAAAGCTAATTGAAGTAACAACTGGTTTAACACTATCTTGTTTTAAAAAAAAAAAACTAATAAACGTTTAACATTTTAACAAAGTTCAGTAGATGCTCCAACAGTACTGCATCTGTGTTTTCTCTGCTTTTTTCTTTTTTTTTAAGCTTGGCATACAAAGTACCATTTAAATACCATGGTGAAAAGGGCAAGCATTCTATTTAATGCCTTTGAAATTATTCTGGAATTAAATCCTGGGCAATATATCTCAGCCGAGCAGTGTTGCATGCAGCCACATGCAGCTAATGAGCCATCAAAGGCAATGCTTTAAATCCACATGAATACAGTACACCAATCCTTTATTTTTGCTGTCATAATACAAATCACCAACCTTAACTCTAAATCAAACACAGGTAAAAGGAAGAAGGGGAAAAAAAAATATAACAAAAGGAAAAAGGAGGGAGTAACTTTGTGGCTAATTGGAAAGAAATTCGAAAAAACAGTTGGGGTTTCTTTCAACACCATTAATCACCTCTGCTGGAACATCCTTCACAACCCAAGCTTTTCTTGTCCTTGTTGTTATTTTCCCTCTTTAACATGGTACAAAACGTACACACTCTTTGTTGTTCTTGAAAACTATTCCCCTTGTGCTGTGGTGGAACAGCTTAGAGCACGGCCCATTACAGCTCCCTTTGGTCTTGGCCACAGGTTTCTGCCTTCATCTGGTGCCCTGAACCCAGCAGTAAGGACGTGTGCCTCTGCCTGGTGAGCTGCATAGGGGAGATGCTGCTTCATCTTCTCCTTCTCAGTGTCCGGCACAAGGCTGAGACCCTGAGAATATAGTGCAATGAAACTTATAAGCCAGAATGGGCGAGAATGATATTTGTTTATGGAGTAAAGATCTGGGTTCTGACAGCATTGCCCTCCCCTACCTGGTTTCCCCAACCAAAACAAACGCATGCGACAGCTTCAGATCCGCACAGGTTGCCTGCAGGCTGCCTAATGTTCAATGCAAAATGACTGATGGCTGTTAGCCAGCTCCATAACAGCAAGTGTTCACCTTGCTAAAATCCTTGAAGTAGCTGGAAGGAGGAGGCTCTGCTGAGGGCCAGCAGGGGCTCCTGCAGCCCTCAAGCCTTTGCTCCAGGGAAAACCTCACCGGCAGCCTTGACCACCTTGATTTTCTCAGGCTTTACAGGGAGATAAAGGCAGGTTGTCCCCAAACTCTTTTCCATTTGGTTGAGCTGTTTGCCAGCAAGACAGCTGAATGGTGCTGGGGTGGGAGGCTGGTTTTTTAATTTTTAAAAGTGAGAAGCTGCTGCGCATCGGGAGGTTGTAGCTGTGAAGCAAGGGGTTGTACTCTGTTCCTTTTAAACAGTTTGTATTTTGGACAGCTTCATGGGGTAGATTTTTAATGACTTATATCAGAAATCCTTTAATTGCATTATGATGATAGAAGCTAGAAAATGAGCAACTGGGAGAAGTACCCATTTGCCTTAGGTGAGAGGTAGTGCTTGCTTAAACACTTGAAATGCCTGAGGTAGTGAAGAGATGGAGCAGGATGAGGTTGTTATTGCCTCTCCACAGGTGCATCAGTATGGCACAGAGGGATTAACCTGCCCAGAGATGGTAGGGGAATGCTTAAACCCAGCGTTGCGCATGGAGGCATGTTTGAATGCTGTGGTTCTGTGTCTGCATGCTCCTCCCGTGGAGCCAGGTGTGTATGTGTGTGGAAATGTGCTCGTTCTCTGCAAACAAAGCACAGCTGCGCTATTCTCAGGTGGTGACTGAAGAAGGTAGAGCTGGAATTTGGAGCTATGATAATCCTTTAAAATAGCAAATGATCTAGAAAGCAATAATGAAAAGAACTTAGGAGATTGGAGGAGAGATCCGTACGAGTCCTTCACCCCGCTGTGTTAAGCAGGGTATTCCCAAGCTCTTATCATTTATCTTTGCAATATAATTTTTGAGCAAAATAATGTTCATGCATTCTTATTTAAACGTTGTCATCAGTTCTCTCTAATGGAGTGGTTAAGAGGTTATAACATTTATTGAGCTCTGAATTTTCTTTCTGTTTTTGGTCCTCAGGCAATAAGACTCAGATTTTGTGAGGTCTTTAACTTTCTGACAAAAAAAGGTATAGAAAATGAATCAAGTTTTACTAATGTAATTAAAGTAACATTTTCTATTTTTAAGTGGTTTTGTTTATGTACATGTTTTTGCACGTTTACATAACATACACAATTCTTCTTCATTTTTTTTCCTATGCTGGAAATTCTCTTCATAGTGGGGGGGGGGTGGGGGGTGGGAAGCATCAGTGGAGACTGGTCGTCTTTGTATTCACCATACGTTAATGTGATGAATAGAAGTATTTTCCCTGTACCATTGCAAATATTTATAAACTACATATCAGTGCAATTTACTTTAGAATGTATTTTCTCTTGCAGGGGTTTCCTCTGTTTGTCATGCTATTTATCCAACTGGGAAACACTAAAAAATGGGAACGTGTTAACACAACAAGCTAGAAGGATACAAAGCATTCTCTTTCTGCCCCTCTGTGGGAATAATGCGACTATTTATAGATCTGGAAAGCTTTCAGGAGGCTTTAATAAGTGAGAGCAGAACCATTTTCTTTGTGCTGATACCATTTTCTTGCCTTGACCTGAACATCCATCAGTTAGGAGCTGTAGCACCAAGGAGACTGAGTCAAATCAGCCATCTGTACTTTCTATACTTAGGCCAAATTGTTGGTTATTTTTTTCTATTAAAATTGCAATTGAGCTGAGCAATGATGCAGAGTCCCACAAGGGTAGCATCATTTAGAGCACATGGGGGGGGAACACCACTTAAATACTGTCATTTTGGGAGTGAGTTTCTTGCTTTTAGAACCTGCTGTGCAGTTTCATGTGTCAAAAGTGGCCCGTGCTCAGCTGGCTTGTCTCATGCAGCTAGTGGTGTTCCCCACATGACATTTAGCAGTAGTTTCCAGACCTCCCAGTGGCTGCTTTTTGCCAAACTGTTTTATGTGGAAGGTGGGTAGGATTTTATGAGAAGTGAAAGAGCGCTGATAAGACAAAAGCTGAGGTTCCAGCAAGCCCCTCTCACTTATTGAAGCCAACTGATGTAGTGGGGAGAGGAGGAGGGTTAACACGATCCGGTGGGAAAGCAGAAGCAGAGAAAGCACTTCAAAGCAAAGGCTGAGCAAGGGTCAACAGCAGTGTCAGGTCCAAAGAGAAACGGAGAGGGGAAAACCTGAACTCCGTGTACCTTTTCTGACAAAGAGAGCAGTGTCGGGCACTGAAGGGAAGAGCGGAGGTCGGTTAAAATGGACACACGGGAGGGGAACAGAGGCTGGAGAAATCTGGGAAAAGGTGAATTCATTGTGACAAAAGAGAAAGCAGAGAATCTCATGAAAAATCAATCAAAGCTTTCCTGTTGTCTTTTTGAGTTTCCAGGAACAAGGTAGTAGCAGAGCTCCAGAAAGGGAGTGGGAGTGTGCACATCTTGTGAGAGGAGATGCGAGGCTGGATTTTTCATAGCTCATTCTGCAAATGACTATTTCATGCAGAGGTCATATTGGAGTCTTTTGTTGTTGTTGGCTCTAGGACTGAAGGCCTGATTCTGACCGGGGCAAAAGTTCCTATGTTGTAATACAACACCAACATAAGATAAAGCTGCAGGATAGATCCTCAATTCTTTGTTCACATACAGCCAAAACAAATCAATAAAACATACTCAAAGACTCACTTGGGATCATAGATCATATACAGCCTTCCAGAATATTTTTACCATAGTATTTTGCCTGAGGATGTTGTTTGGGAATGAGGCAACTGTCCTATAGCAGTAAATGGTCGTATAAGATTTAGAAGGATATTTATTTAAAAACGTCCCTAATAAAATTGTGTTGTCTGAGGATGGAGACAAAGCAATCACAAACCAAGAATGTAGTGCAGGAAGGATGGGTTAGAATTGCTTCAATGTGCATTATATTCAGTTCCTGGAGGGAAAATAAAACATGTTTCAGGTATGACTGAGTATGGCACAAGGAGATGTGCTGGCTGCACTGGAGGCATATCCAGACTGCTGTCTGCTGCACCCAGCTGTGAGCGCTGGTAGAAAGTAGGGTTTGGGACCACCTCAGCAGCCACACTTGCAGCTTCATGGCAGGAATGGCAAGGAACATCCTCAGGAGAAGACTGATCAGCTGATACCAAAACAGAGAAGAGGTTCTTACTGACTTGTGATAAAGCATTGGCCCTTTGCCTGGTTGCTGTCAAGCTGCTTGGCAGGCTCCTTGTGGATTTAGATTTCTAGGATCTCCTGGCTTGGAGCCTCCTGGCCATTCAGGCTCTGGTGGTCTGGCCTCTGCAGGTTTAGCACAGACATGTCCCAGCAGCTGCCTGGGCTGAAGGTACCCAGCTCCATGGTTTCTTTGAGGAGCTGCCGGCTGCCTGGCAACATCTGTGTTATCCTGACAGCCTGGAAATGGGCTTGGGGACACCTGGCTCCCTCTTGGGTTACTGGAGCCAAAGAAAAGCCGAGTACCTGGCAGCTTGAGGCACAAATAAATGGGAATCTCAGCCTTTGCTGAATCTGGGAAAACTCAGTATTATTTTGATGGCTTTTTTATTATTTCCTGTCTATAAAGAATGCTGTAATTTCTTCTAGTCACTTCTCCAAAACAGAATGATGATAATTTTATTCCAAAGTCCACATGGACTGCGTTTCAGTTGGCTTTAGCTTCAAGATTCATTAGATTTTTCTGTGGCGTGTCCTTTCTCCAGACTAGTCTCTGCTTTTCTCTGCTACTCCTTTTGTCTTCAGGGTTCAGTTGCCTTGATCGTATATTCACTGTGAAGTGGTTGCTTTGTCTCTTCTTCAAGTGTTTAGAGAAACATTCTTGCCACCATCTTCACCAAAGGCCAGTTTGGAAGCTGGTTTCTTATTACTAATTGTTTCTGCCCTGGGACATGATGGAGCCAGCCTGTGCTCACTTCTCAGCCCCTACCTCCATTGAATTTCATGCTCCTCTTTCTCTGTCTCCTCCCCATCCTGTTTTGGGACTCCTGCTCTCCCCTGGCCTACAGTCATGTGCCATCATGTTGCCAGGCTGTCCAACTGCTCCTTCTGCCCCAGAGCAATCCCAAAATGCAGTAGAAGCTCTTATGGCAAGGAGAAAGCATCTGAGCCAGGGAGCAAAATGATACAGAAAACTTAAACATCTTGAAGTATCAGTTGCATTTATACTTACTGAAAGAAGGGTCAGTGTGGGAGACTGTGGCATCCCCTCTCATTTTGGTGACTTCTGCACCAAAGTGTTGATTTTGAGGTCATACTGTCCTGCAGTGAAAGGACTATTATATTCAGCAGGTGAGATGCATACACTTAAGGTGGCTATGCACCACGGTATTGCAGTGTACTGGTTATTAAGTAATCTTCAGTTACGCAATAGTCTGGAAGGGCTGTTTGTTGTTTGTTTTAATGTTGTGGAATGCTAGATACCCGCAAAAGGGACATGTGCGATGTCAGTGCACAGAGCAAATGCGCTGGTCTTGGAGATTGCTGGATGACCTGAGGCTGGGCAAGCACCTGGAATGGTGGTTTCATCATTTCTGTGCAGACAAAAGCCCTGGGTGTCCCCTTGCTGGCATGAGCAGCTTGGCTCAGGTGAGCCCTCTCTGCCCTCCCTTGCTCACAGCGGAAGCAGTAGTGTGCTTGAGACTCATCCACGCTCCAGGTGACGTGCCTCGTCCTGGGACTGCCGGTCTGGTGTCTGCAATAACTCAGAGCAGACTGAGCCTGTGGCTTTTGGGAGCTGGTGGGCTTTGCACCTTAGCCATGCTGCTACCTGGGGACAGAGGATGTTCTGGAGAGTCTCGACTGTATTAAGGACAAAAGATTTGGCCTGAGATGAATACCCTTCCACATGTCTACAGCAAATACAATTACAAAATGTACTCCATTTGATGGGCTGTGTGTTGGAGCGTTTTGGAATTTAATAGGTCAGTTTAGTGTGTTACAAGTGCCCCTTCTCACACTTCAGTATTATTTTTAATCAAACTGTTAAATAATAATTTTAAAAAGAAAGAAAAACCACTTCAGGAGAACATTGAGTCCTGAAGTACCCCAAACAATAACCCTGCTCCAAATTCCTGCTCTGTGTGTGGTGAGGAGACCAGGACAAGCATGGGACTTTCTATTATGAGACCTGAGCCACAGCCACCGATGAGAAATGGAGCAAGAAGGGTGGAAGGGAGTCTGTAACAACACAGAGGCAAGGCTGCTCTCTAAAGCTGACCCTTTATATAATCTAGGATGTCAGCAACACTTTTGCTTGGGTTTATTTTAATGTCTCCCAGTGGTTACAGCTGATTGGCAACCACAGGGCTCACACCCTGCCTTTGAGGGGCAGCCCGGAGCAGGCAGTGGCATTGCGACCTTCGCACCCTGCCACCGGCGTGCCCCCGCCCCGAGGGACTACGGCTGGGACCCGGCAGCCATTCACCCATGCTCTTTCACTTCTTGCTTTCCCTGCTGAGCCTGGCGGAAAGACCTCCAATTACTTCCAATTGCGGTGACAGTTCTGCGCGAGGCGAGCCGCTGCGATGGGGAGCGAGCCTGCTGCCTCATTAGGCCACCGAGCTGCCTGTTGATGGTGGCTGCTCTCTGTCATAGCTAACCTGTCCTGCAGTTACATAGTGATAGTGGGGCTGGCACCTGTATGCTCCCCAGTCCCGATACGTATCTTCAGTTTACGGAAGCAGTGTTGTATACAATTGGGTGGCCCAAGGACAGATCCGGTCCTTGGGCAGATCCAAACCGGGTGGGGTTGTAACCTCTGACAGGAATGTAGCATGGAGACGTAATCCCATTTTGCTTTATATTGTATCAGCGCAAGAGGCTGGTGGATGCTACAGTATAGTTTATGATTTTTTGAGTTGGAAGAAATTTGAAGTTTAGTGAATTTGCGAGGGATGGATACATAAGTAAAAAAGCCCACAGGGATGTGAAAAGGTGGGAAGTTGGAAGGGGAGAAGTAAAATCATATTGCGTGGAGGAGAGCTGAGATTATCTCCCATCCCCAGGAGGAAGAACTGCTCTCCTCTACATACAACAACTCTAACCAATATCACTGCTAGATAGGTCGCAGAGGAGATGGGAGCAGGAGTCAGAAACGTCTACATTTCCATAGGTTCAAACATCTCCTATTCTAGAAAGATTAACAAGTCCTAAAAAGAACTCAAACAGCTCTCTCTTATTTCATGCAGCGTGTCTGCACAGTTGTGACTTCAGTGCAGAATTATGTGCTACTTGCTGAAACTGGAGACCTCCAAAAGTCAATAGGTTTTATGCAGCTGATTTCAGAAAGGACAGGATTTTGCCCTCCGTAAGAGCAGACTGTTCATGTCACAAATAGTTACATAGGGAGGGTACGATCACACCCCCTGTACTTGCAGGAGAAGTTTTTACTTGTACATCTGTGCCAATTAAAAATCACAGAATAGGAAGGCAGTTTTGGGGTTACGTGTTCTATGTGTGTGTCAGTGTGGTGAGGTTAATCCCATTTCGGAAGGCCTTCAAGAAACTGCTCCCTGCTTGGAGCAACTTCCTAAGGTGTAGTCACAGTGGCATCTCAGAGAGAGCCTTCCTTTTTCTTCTAGGGCATTCCACTGCACAAACATCTCTTACAGTAGTCTTGCTCTAAATCCCCTTGAGCTTGCTGGTTTGCAATTCAAAAGTAGGCAGTAATAAAACACCCCTGGAATGTAGTAGCTCTTGCTCCCTCCTGCCAATAAGCTCTCGATTTATTTTACACATTGCAGTTAATTAAATTTTCTTTTATTTTAAAAAAAAAAAAAAACACTCAATCTGTTCATTTAAGCAAGATGTTCGCATCACTATCCTTCTACTCCCTTGTGCTGCATCCATCCATATTTTCCATGAATGAGCTTCTCGATGCAGTTTGATTTGTGGTGGTGTTTGGCAGTTTTTAATGAGCTTTCTTCTATTCCAGCAGTTGGGTGCCTGGGGGCAGTAGAAGGCTTCCTGCAGAGATGGGTCTGTGTGAAATTCTGTCTGTTCCCATCTTCCTTCTGTCGTTGCCTTCAGCTCCCACTTCTGCTTCTTCCTTTGTAATGGCTGTTCAAGGAGGATGGATGAATTGTTCGTTAGGGCACATTGGACCCTTAGTCCGGATTTTTGCAGTTCATTTCCTAGATGTGCTCTGTATTGCTGAAAGAATGTGAGCAATATTTGTGTTATTGTGTATTACAATAGCAGCCGGAGGCCAAAAGCAAACACAAGGCCCTTTGTGCTTTCCATCTTGCAGGCAGAAGTGCGACCCCTGAAATGTCAAAATGCACAAGACAGGCATTGATTTTGGGAATGTCCAGTCACTGGGGCTTTTCCACTACTTAGGCAGTCTTATTTTGGGACTGGGTTTCTCTCTGCAGATCTAAAACAATAATTTCCTCTCTCAATGTTTTGTTTAAATCTGTCGTGTGAAAAGTTCAATTATTTTGGTGTTGAGCAATGATAAAGAACTTTTCTTTTTGTCTTTTCTACCCCCCTTCTCTCTGAGGCTGTGTGTTTCCATGCATTTACTTTCCTCCCATCTTTCCTTTATTTTATATAATGCTTTTTATTCTCTATATAATACTTCTTATTCTTTTTTCCCCCCCAGTAAGACATCATTTACTTGTGTGGTAGTGTCATTGAGCTCATTAAAAACTGTTTAAAATCTGTGTAGTGGCTCGCATTCAGATAAATGGATGAGAAACTGGCTGAAATACATTACAAAGCATGGACAGAAACTTGTGGCTTACCCCTCCCTATTTTGTTTAGAGGAACCAACCTTAGAGCACTGTGCTCTCCTCGCTTGGAAAGGCTTTGCCCTTTACAGTGATCTGGACTGTAGGGACTTTTCTTGAGTATTATTAATGTACTGCAGGACCCAGGGCAGTCTGAAGCTGGTGAAGCTGACTGAATGATAGTTTGGACTCGTGAGACTTATCTCTACGGAAAGATGCTACACGTTCAGCAAAGTCCTATGTGAGTACTTCATACTGCAGATTGCAGAGCCCAAGCTCACAGGCTCAGAGCGCTACAGGTGGTAACTTGAGTGTAGACTTTCCTCTTTGTTGAGAGACTCTTCCTAGTGGGCTGAGACAGGAGATTAGTTATAGAAATTAAAGGACAGGTTTGATTGGGTCTAGTCAGCCTCTACTGTGCACACTGCATCTTCAGTTGTCCAAAAAAAAAAAAAAGAGGAAGCTATGTTTCCATCCTGAGGAACTGAATTGTAACATGAAAAGTCACTATTCTTAACACACACGTTTCACCATTCTTATATTAATCACTTCATGTCATAATTTAAGGCCTTTACATCTCAAAGCTGGACTGATGTGATTATAATGAAATAGTTGTAGTGACCAAAAACTTTATAGTTCAGTTGGTAGTTCAGAGAACTGTTGTCAGCTTAGTGAAGACTGATAAAGCATAAAAGGTAACACATCTTCTGTTTCTGAAGATATCAGCTTTGGGTTTAAAAAAAAAAAAGTAAGTCTTGGGATTGAAGTATTTTAAGTACTTTGTACAATTTTATACATCGAATAGTATGTTATAGAAACATCAGTGAGTGACATCCTTAAGCATGTTGTATGATCTTTAGCTACAAGGGCAAGGAAACAGAACAGAGCAGAAGTCTCTTCCCCATGTCCTTTGTCACTAGCTGTGAAGCATCAGTAGTGGTGAGAGGTGACTACAAACACTGCAGTGCTTTCAGATATCAGGAAAGGGGTCCTGTGGAAGAGGGACTCTTGTCCTGAGAGTTGGTCAAAGCCTACAAATAGTGAATATTGGGCCTGTGTCTTTCTGGAGACCAGTGGTGACCAGGAGCAGCCAAAAGGTTCCTAATTCCAAGCAAGTTCCTTCAAGTCTTGGCTGATGAATGTGAGCCATAACCAGTGATCTCACCTGTAAAAACAGCTCAGCTGAAGAGCAGATTCTTGGCTCAGTTTTCTCCTGGCCTACAGGGTAAAGTTCTCTTGAGATAAAGAACATCAGCCATCTTTCACTGAGAAACACTGCTCTTGGGAAGATAGGGTTCACCTGGTTACCAGAAGAGCTTTGGTAGATCTTTTTCCATCAGTTAGAGACTATGTGAAGAGCCACAGCTTCCAAATCTGGAGCAGAAAGTGTATGGAAAACATTTGAAAAAGGCTACCTGGCAGTTAATGCTGATAAACATTATTTTAAAGCCCTAATAAGGGCTCCGATTTTGCATTAGTTACAGATGTCAGGAGGACAAAGCCAAATGCCAACAGCCTCTTAGAATAATACAGTAAAGTCTTAGATATGTTCTATTACAATTAAATGGATTTTGTCTTTGTGGCAGTCTTGCATAAATCAGAAAGTCTACATTTGAATTAGATGCAATAATGTGAGAGAAAGTGAGAGAGAGAGCACGTTTACAGCAAACCCAACCAAACCAATGACATTTGTATGTTGTCAGAGATATTTCAATCAATTTTTTATAATCTTGTGTTGTGTGCTCCTTTTCCATGCTTTGAGCAATTTTTTGTTACCTTTCAAATATCTTAATTTTACTATGAGAACCAATATCATGCAGACCCTCTACACCCAAGGAGCTTTGTTGCAAGAGAAGCCAGCTCTTGCAAAAATAGTTCCTTGCTCTCTGACTGAATCCAGTCATGAGTGTTTTCAGGGATCAAGTTCAGCCTGTTGTACACAAACATCCTCTAACTCATGTCGATGACAATTGTGCAAGAATATTTAAGAGTGCAGTTGGTCTTAATAAGTAGGATAATTTGCCCTTTACATACGTTGCTAATGTATAGGGAAACTTTTTTTCTCTTCTCTGCATTATTGTTGCTAAAACTATGTATTTATTTTTTTTGGACAGGAACTCTGCTAAGAGAATGTATGTGGCATAACTAAGATATATCCAAAACATGTGGTGATCTCCAAATTGTAGATGTACTTCATTGTGAGTAGAGTTGCAGCGTATGCCTCATGTTAACCAAGTAAGTTAATGTGCATGAAGGGTTTAGAAATTGAACTTCAAAAAGGCTTTCTGGGCTTAGAAGTCCCTTTTGCCTCTGGCGGATACGAGGATACACAATGTGCTTTTGGTGGTCTTGCAAGTTGTAAAAATATTTAATTTTTGTTAGGGATTTGTAGAAAAATATTATATTGGTGCCTGACAGTTGGTATGGGAATACTTATTCCTTGTATAGTAACATTTAAAAAAATGGCACTTATAGGACATCATGAAAATAACTTCCTACCATGTTGTTCTATGGCTGCTGTTCCATTTCAGGTTGGACATAGGAAGAACACGCAGCCATGGTTACCTAACAGTGCTGGAAGAGCACCATCCTCTTTCACCTTTCGTTGCATTGTTAATGGTAAAGTATGAATCATAGTTATCGCTTGGTACATTTTCATAATGATGTGTGGTGATTCGGATGTGCGTATCTGTAATTAATGGGAGGGAGTTGCATGGCTAATTCCCTGTGCGGTACTGACATCCTGTCTGCAGCTTTGTTCCTGATCTTTTAGTTACGTGTCTCAAGCAGCCGGTTATTGCATTACATCCTTGTGTTATATAAATAAAGCTTTGACCTTTGTCCTTTGCAATATTGGTTCAGGGCAGTTTTAATTCAATTTGGAAAAGAAGCCTGAGTGTTAAAACCATTTGAATCTCTTGCACATCTTGAACATGAAGATCGTTTCTGCTAGAGAGAAAGAACTAACACTAAGAAATTGCCTTCTATCTTTTTGTCATTGATAAATGAGTGTGTGTTTCTTCAGACTGAAACCATGTAGGAAGCCCTTCCTAGGCAGGGAGTATACCTACTCCTCTGCATTGCAAGGCATCATGGGTCTACAGAAATTATTAGCAGTGCAGTATTTTGTTTGTTATTTCATCAAACTGTTCTGAAACAATAACCCTCCTCAGGAAACATCCTTCCCCTGTTGCAGACAAAACTCCAACAATCCTTTAACTTTCTTTTTTTTCCCCATCACGATTTGCTACAGCTTAGTTAAGACTTCTGCCTGTGAATCCTCCCTGTTCGAGCTAGGCTGGCCCTGGAAACATTGTAGTTCTTTAAGACATAGGTATATTGCTGTCAGAAGCTCAGGCCTTCTCCGGGATGAGTCCGAACTCTTTCCTCTGCCATCATCCCTGTGCTTGTGTTGTTTTTTCCCAGTGTGTACGTGCATTAGAAATGCAGGTAAGCAGGGTGCTTAGTGTGTGAGCATCTAAACCAAGTCACCTCTGAGCTTCAGTTCCCCACTGATAGCAAACGGGGATAAAGGTGCTTAATTATCTTCTGTGGGTATTGTGGGATAAATTCATTAAAGATTTGGAGTGTTAGGGCTAGACACAATTTGGCCTCTATTAAAATTGCTGTGATTGTAATGTTATTAGTACTCCTGTGCAAATCCCAGCAAAAGTAATTTTTTTTATAATGATGGAGATACAGATTATCTAATTATCCAGGACAACTCAAATTAGCACCACAAAACTGCTAAAAGTTGAGACTGCATGATGTGAAAGATAATTGATTTTGAATATGTTAGGGCACAACTACTGTTAAGTGACATACGATGTTATTTTCTCCTGTTGGACATTTAATCACACTTCGAAGAAACAGAGATGTGATTTACACCATTGCTAGATACTTTGTCGGGGGCAGAAGCCTGAGAGAAAAAAGGAAAGGAAAACTCTCATAGCTTGCTTGAATTTTTCATCCATTGCCACTTGCATCTAGTCTTGTTTAATTGAAAGTGGCTTTATATCAATTTTATATTGTTTTCAGATTTTCAACTGAGTGCAGTTACAAAATCAGAATGAAGAAATATTTTTCATTGTTCATTTCACACTCATTGCGTTAGTAGAAAAGAGGGATTCTTAGCGAACCTCCATAGGTTTCTTTTGGGAGAAGTAAAACAAACCTTGATCACTGATAAGCTAACTTGCTCCATTCAGATTCCACCCACCCCCACCCCATTACTTTTGGTATAATTATGTGTAAGCTGTGATTGCATGAAGCTGCCTGGATTCCATGTAAATGATACGTCTTTGGCATACTTCACTTTTTGTAAATCATTTAAAGCAAGGCATTCTTCTGCGCTTGGCAGAAGAAGGATACAGAGAGCTTTTGTACCTCAGTTGCATCAAATTGAATATTTCTTTAATCACCCAGGAGAAGAATGCACTTGATTGCATTCTGTGAGCTCTGCCATTATTGTTCCTGGGTGGATCTGCTGGCTGACCTGACTCCACACCACCGCTCCTGCAGCTGCCCAGGCCCCCCTCCAGCCCACTAGCTCTTCCCCCTTGGGCCAGACCTGCTCCACTGGGGTAACAATTGTGCCACGGTCCACAGAAAAGAATGTGAGGGTATGGCCATTAATAACAAAGCTGGCAACCCCCTGCGACAAAAGCTATTTTCATGTGAAAATCTTCTCTAAAGAAGTAATGAAGCCTTGCTTCATTTGACTTCTAATAAGGTAGTTGTACAGAAGGTGATCTGCAGGTAAGGACACTTTTTTCTGAATGTCCTTTCCCAGTTTTATTTCTTTCACATAGTGACTACTAACAATTTAAGTAATGAACTGTCAAAAAATTAACACCCAATACACAAGTTAAATGTTTTTTTTCTAATAAGATGGTGCTAACAAGACAATAACTCTTGCATGAGATATTATTATCCTTCAGAAGAGAAGAAAGAAGCTGATGAAAGCTTGGGTCTGTTTTTGCACACGGCTGCATGGTGATGTATTTAATTTTGAAGAATATTGAATAAATCTGAACTTTTCCTTCCCTTTTTTATTTACAGAAAATAGTAAATGCAAGGTCATAGCTGACAAAATAGATTGTGTTGTCATCCGTTTATACATTTTTCTCAGAAATATTATGAAAAATATTAATGGGGAAAAATGGATTTCTCTATATTAGTATGCTCAGTTTCCACTCATAAGCTCCAAGTTTAAGTAAACACTTAAATTGATCTGGGCTCGATCCTCGGCCACAAGCACTGGAAAGGAGTCTTACTCTGCTAGTGTTTTAAATTGGTGTAATCAGAGCGGAGCACCAAAAAGCTAAGATAAGAGGAATTGTGATCCTTGCCCCCAGCTTACAAACAAATTACAGATCCAAAACTGTAGCTATTTCAGTGGAAGACCCATTCTGAAGCTGTTTTCTGGTGGTGGATGAAAAGGAGTTGAACTGCTGCTGCTGTCCGCCCTCCAGAGCCCAAGTGATCGTGTGTCTGCGTTGAGCCTTTCCCTGGTGCTTTGGTGCTCAGCAAGGACAGGACAAGGCTCTGCAGCAAGTGGAGGAGGCGATGCTGTTAGGCAGGAGCAAGAATTGCTTGTCCTGTGTTTGGTCCAGCTGCTAGAGAGCAGTGTGTGACATCCTGAATTGACAGGATGAACACATCTGACTCCTACTGAGCTATGCAAGCATCTTATTTTTCATTGAATCTGTGTTAGAGTGAGGCTTTATTTTGACATGGTCAGCAAAACCTCTGAATGTGTGTCCACACGAGCAGGTGCAAACATTTACTTTATCATCTCCATCTGGATGTGCGGCAGTCCAGGCTGGGAGCTCTGCAGCCGTGCATTATATGCTGATGCAGCTTAACTCAGATGCAATGAGGGGCGGGGGGGGAGGCACTTCCCAGCTGCAAGCAGCTCGCATCTGCTGGGACCCAAGCAAACGCATGGCTGCCTGTGCCCATATGTGTAGATGTATCAAATGTAAACATGCATCCAGTTAATTTTCACACGTTTGTTATAACTTCCCCTGCCTCCACCAAGGCCTCCCACAGCCCTCCTCCTTCTTAATCTTGCTGGGAAAGTGTGGATTTATGGCAGTGCAGACTGTTCCTTGGCCTCATGCAGCTGTGCCAGAAGTGGGGCAGTAGCTTCATTGCATCAAGTAGTCTCAAGCAGAGAGGCAAGCCAGGCTGGTAGGAGATGCAGACTAATCAACCCATGTCATCCTCTTAATTTATCAGCCACTGTGATGGAGAGCAAGACTGATAGAAGGGGAAGGCTCTCTTAAAGAAACACCCAGGAGGCTGTAAAATGCCTTTTAAATTGGGGGGAGGGGCTTACTTGTAAATCAGTGCGTTCCTGCTCATATTTTAGCAAGAGATTTCCACCAAGTGTTCCCCTGGCTTGGCTTTCTAGATAAGCACGTCCCTAAACAGAGCGGAAAAGACAGGAAGTGATTTCTTTCCCAGGTTTGACGCTTGTTCCTTTGACCAGAACCAAGGAAAAGGGAAATATCAATGACTTCTCATATGTGTATTAAGTGCACGTGTTATGATTGCTTATATTGTGTTTCCTGGGAATATCTGGGTCCATTTAATGTGGCAGCAGAGTGCTCTGCTCATGCAGCATGCTGGTGGTAGAACTTTGGCAGAGGAAAGCAAAAAGAGGAGAAGCTGCCTTGCTCTGTAATTGCATTTTTAAGTCCTGCTGAGGTTTTAGGTGCCCAGGGCGCAGCAGTGTGCTGGGGCGGTGGCCGACTGGGACTGGGCTCTCCTTCCTGTGCGCGGGTGGACGGGGACAATGGCTCCAACCTGGCCCATGAATCACTGCCTGGGCTTGCCCTGCAATCAGCCGTGCGGCTCTCAGGAAGCAAGCCACCTGCCTAGCTTCCTCTCATTTAACTGGTTTATTTTTAAGTGGAAAAGGCTATGAGCTTTGTTCCTTTTTCTCAGGGAGTTCACGTCCCTGAAGGCTGCAGAACAGTACAAGCAGCCCCAGGGACCCTACTTTGGGGACCACGTGCTAGTATCTTCATCCAGGACCACGGAATTAAAGCCAGGGCTAGTTGCAAGAAACTGGTAGACTGGGCAGTGTGGCAGAAACTCCTGATGTTATCTGAGCCTTATTCTACCATGTTCCCAAGGTGAGTAGTGGAAAATGTTACTGAACAAAAAGCCAGGTCCTGGCACTCTGCTGTAGCTGTGTTGTCCAAACCTGCATCTATTGCTGTTGTTCATGTGATCCCAGTGGACAGTGAGGCTCTCGGGCTGGAAGACAGCACGATTGCCACCAGTTTGATCTGGACTTTTGCTGATGTCTACAGTGATATCCACTGTTAAGACTGTCTTGCTGTCCATTTGTGACCACGCACTCTGACATTTTGTACACTAAATGTAAGGTGGGGTAGAAAGGTGAATCTAAGGTCCATCTCTAGACCAGTGGCACTTCCTCCATGGGTTTACTTCTCTTATAAGTAGGATTTGAGATGCTCTTAGACTGAGAACCAGCACAATATAGTCTGTCCCAGACAGTGCCATCCTGCTTTCCTAGAGTTTTCCTTTACAAATCAGCTCTGGAAACATCAAGGTAGCCTAATGCGATGGGTAATACTTATTTTCTGCATGTTGAAGAAACGAGTTGTGCTTGTGCTCTTCCATTCAGCCACTACTATGTCTCCATCCTGTACCGTGTTGCTCCTTGTGAAGACAGTTGATCTCACTCCTGTCTGGGTGCTGTACCCAGCAAGGTGTTCCTATGAGGTAACACAGTTTCTGGGACCTGAACAGATCTGTCTGTGTGGCACAACATCACAGTATGTAGATGTGCTAGTTTCCTCTTATATCTGGCTTAGGGATCTCCAGCACAGCTCTGAATTACATGGTGTAGGCATGCCTGTATTTGCAAGACACGAGCAGTAATTTAATGATTAAGTAGAAAACCAAGGAAGATGTGTACAGATTCTTTCTTAGGGCAATTCAAGGCCTATCCATGTTGACAAACCCCTCCTTTTATTCTCCTCTTTATCTATATTAATTCTATTTAGTACCAATTAATCCATATCTTTCAACTTGCTCACCCATCATGTGTGTTTTTTGTTTTTTTTCTACATTGGAATTGTTTCTGGATGTGGTTCTTTATTTTTCACTGAACTTCTGCCAAACCAGTGGTTCTCTTACAAAGAGTAATGTCAAGTGTTTGACAACAATTAGCTTCAGTCAAAGGGAGATTCAAAAGTAGCACAGTCACATATATCAGAATAAAACCTGTTGTAGTGGTGCTAGGGTGGATTTTAACCATAGCACCAGTTAAAGAATGTG
Source organism: Chauna torquata (assembly GCA_013399475.1). NCBI lineage: Eukaryota > Metazoa > Chordata > Aves > Anseriformes > Anhimidae > Chauna > Chauna torquata. The sequence continues at coordinate 724,844 of VXAL01003308.1, read as the reverse complement.
TATATTAGACCCCTGTCTGCAGGGGAAGGGGAGGGAAAGGGGACAGTCCAGAGCCATATTTCCCATTGGGTTCTTCTGGACAAGGTGCACACCGCTTCATTTTACCTCTGCAAAGCTGTGTGCGTAGGTAACTAAAGAGAATGCTCTTACCTGCCTGTCTAACCTTGTCTTTGCATGGCTATCTCTGCAAAACAAAGCTCTAGATGCTGAACACAGACTGGACTGAATTTAAAATTCCCGGTTTTATCACTTGTATGATATTTCCTCCAGTTACCAAGCTCCTGTGACTAAAATCTTAGTAGTGTTTTTTGGTGGTAGTAGGTTTTTTTGTTTGCTTTTTTGTTGTTGTTTGTTTGGGGTTTGGTGGTTTTGTTTTGTTTTGTTTGTTTTTGTTTTATGTATAATTCCTTTCATGAGGTCTACAGTTTTAGCCAGGAACAAGCCAGAGGTCTGTAGACCACCATCCAATTTCTGCAGTACTTATTCTGAACTCCTGATCTTTCTTCTCTGTCTCCTCACCCTATTTTTAAATATCCTCACAACTCCTTGCCTCAACAGATCCTCAGTCTTGGTTCAGGAAGTAACTAATGATATTAATATAAACCATATAAACAAGGCATCATTGCACAAAGCCAACGTACAACACTATTCATTGATATTTCTAGCTAGGACAGTTTCGTTCTCCTTTTTTGAATTCCTTTTTTTTTTTTTTTTTTTTGAATACTCTTTTTTGGACTGTAACCTTTCTTTCCTTTCCAGTGTGTGTCTTTTCCCCATTGACAAATGCTGGGTTTTATTCTGTATCTTACAAAACATGAACCAGCCTGGCTTTTCTCATTAACTTCCTTATTATCATAAACACCACCACCCGCAACATCAATCATGTTAGCAGCATGGTGCTAGAAGCTGCATTTATTAGCTAACCCCTATTCCCTCTTAGAGCTAGACGGCAGAATGAAAAAGTATTACAGGGTCATGCTTTCAGGATAGGTATTTTCTTCTTAACTATTTTTAAGGGGTGCAATAAAAATAATAATTAAAAATATATATCCTAAGTGAAATTCTTAAGAAGCTGAAATCCAGAGAAGACTGAACTCTGTCTCCTTTTGCTCTGGGAAGCCAAGCAGTCATGCAGCCTTGCAGGACTGGGACCCTTTTCTTCTCTCCGGTAAGACTGGCTTGGAGTTAAATCAAAAAGAGAGTCTTTTATTCAAAGTCACTTTATTTACCCTATTGCTGGTTTTCTAGAAGAATAAAATACATTACAGTAATGGTAACCAGAAAAATACCTTGAAGTTTTAAAACAGGATGCATAGCTCATACTGGTTACTGAGTGATGAATGACACGAGCAGCACTGAAAAATTATATAAACACATTATTTTAGCTAGCACAGCAAAACAGTTCAGATATAAATTAAGAAAAACCGCAGTCTTGTGGTCCTTGGCAGTTATTTACAAGCCTCTTGAAATATTTCCTTATCTGCCTTTCTCATAAGAAATTAGGCAATTAAAATAAGTAAGTCTGAAACTGGAGAACATCAAATAGTGAATCATTATGGCATCATTACATGGGAAGCAGTAATGAGGAGAAGGCCAAAAGCAAATGCAAAGGTTTTCCAGCTTCAGGAAATCTATTTTAAATAAAATTGAAATAAATGCCTAAAATAATTTTAATGTAATTTTTTAGAAAAAGCAGTTACATGATAATTATGAAGAGGTATTTGCAGCCAGAAATTGAACTTCATCCTATTCAGGGTATTTCTAAACAGGAAAGAAACAATTACCATGTCATTGAACTAATCACAAAACTTTGAATGGGAGAATCTTAACATTAGAGGGAAAAGGAAACGTAGTCTAGAAGTGCACTGATTAAAGTTCTGAAAGGTGGGAAAATGAAATGTTTCACTTTGATGTTATTTGGTAACATCGATATATATGCATTCGTTATGAATTTTGACTGTATTGGCATAGTATGTGTATGCTCAATATATGTATGTATATAATATAGCTTGAAAATATAATACTATGTAATGACTATATTGCAAGAAAAGATTTTGGGACCAGCACAGCTGGGGTTCTGGGTTGTTGGTTTGTTTTTGTTTTTCCCAGTTCTAGCATTGATTTGATCTTTTATTTCCCCTTCCTTCTGAATTAGTACAAGAGTACATCTCAAGATGCCTGATGTTGTTTTTCAGGGTGAAAATTCAAGCTTTTTTAAAAAATAAAAAGCATGATATTCCTTACAAATCCCATCAGACATTCAAATTTTTTTTCAGCTCCCCTGAACATCAAAGGGAATGATCAGCAAGTCTCAGGCTTGTCCTGATTCAACAATTTCAAAGTAACATTTTTTTGACATTGCCAATACAAACTTGGTAAGTTCTGTGGAGCATAGTTCCAAAGATATAGACATCCAGCAGATGCAGATAAAATGAGCCACTGGTGCTCATAAAAGGAGATGTTGATCTCCTATTCTGCTTGTTCTGTATAGAAGATGAAATCAAGAAATTGATGCCTACACTCGCCAAAAATTGCAATCTGATCACGACAGGCAGAACTGATGGCTTTGATTGCTGAACACTCCACATACTACTCTGCTCTGGCTGCACTGCAATTAATCATGGCAATGGGCCATTGTACCTGGAAAGAATTTTTGTCATTTAAAAAAAAATTAAAAAAAAAAAAAAGTCCAGTCTGCTTTTCAGATCCAGAGTTTTTCTTTTTAATAAATTTTGTCAGACTGGGGGAAATTGGGTGGAAAAGACTATTTGAACTGCTTCATATTTGCTCAAAGCTAGTGACTGTTTTAAGGATACCTCTTAATCATGTGCTTAATATTTGTAAGCTATAAGAACGTGCTTAGCTTTGAGCATATATCTGAGTACCAATCTGAAGAATGAGGCTTGGGAACCTAGTATCTCTTCCAGACCTTAAATCTTCTGTAACACAATGGATAACTAAGCTTTCAGTTTTGCAAAGGATGGGAATATTCCAAGGCAGTCATAGTTGAAGAGATGTGGTTGTTGATTTGGGTAGGGACAGGGATGAGAACTCAAAATTTTTGTTAAAATGGGGTCTACATGAAATACAGCTGGAAAATGCGTAGGTGATGTTAATATCTAGCAAGGGGAGACGTTGTGCCATTGTTCACAAAAGGACAACCTATAGCAAATTGCATCATTATGAAAAGGTGAACCTTAGTGTTGGGCTGAAAGAAATTATTAAAGTCCATTTCAGAGTATTCAGCTTGGGTTCAGAGCAAAACAGATAATGTCTAATAAGGATGTGAACATTTTAACAGTGATGCCTGAAGTACCCTTTGTATAGACTCACACCACTCACTAAACTATTGAGGAAACCTCTCACCACCCCGTTGAGAGGTGAAGGCAACATGCTGAGTAAGAGAACCAGTAGCTCATTTTCCTGTTTAGAAATATCAGATGACATCTAAGGTGAGAGGTAGTTATCTCCTTTGTTGCTTTGTGCCTACATTGGATCCTTTTGTCTCAATAGATGCATTGGCTTCACTGTGTTCGTTGCACAGAAGGGGCTAAGTTGTGAATTTGAATGTGTGGTACTAACTTGCAGCACATTTCTAAGGGCCGTGGAGAGACCGAGGATACATTATGCAAGGTGCTGTCTAAACATGTAGCTAGTGCTTACAGTCTGAGTAAATGAAACAGGAACAGAAAAGTTCAGCGACATGCAATGACCCCATGGGAGGAAGTAGCAGCCTGGAGTCAGCCCAGCTGCTCTGACTTCTAGTCCATTGCCTTTTTCACTGGATATTGAAGTACTGACATCTTGGATTGTGCAAAAAGTATTGAATGATATATACCAAATGAGAAGCTTATCATGGTTATCCCTACACAGTCTGGCACCAGAAGGAATTGAAAAACAGACATCAAATTATAGACCCGTAGCTGTATCCTGAATGTATCTGTTTAATGCAGTAATGTATAACTGCTTCATTATTGACAATGAAATCCTCATGCTGCTGCTCATCTCTACCTGTCTCAGAATGCATTGAGATCAGCCACTAGATTTATTTCTTGCTCTTGGTCTCAGGTGTAGCAATTAAAGAAATGTTCTGTATTGCTGAGAGCACCAGATGTGTGCAGTGGAGCATCCTATACTGACAAACATTTTGCTTTTAATAGTTCCTTTGGGTACACATTGGCATCTGGTTTTATTTTTCTGTTTATACTTTATTTTTCTGTTTTATGGAGCTGTTTCCTTGATGGGTTTTTTTGGTTTCTTGCCTCAGAGGATAGTTTGGGGTAACATGGATTGTGGTACAGCAGCATTAAGAGCTGTCTCCTCTTTCTGTTTTCAGTTTTTAAGGTCGTGATAAGATCTTCATTTGAATCCTTCCATATGAAATAAGAGAAATGCAAAATGCCAACTGATTCTGAAACCTGCATTGTGGATCATGCTAGCCCTTTCTGGACCTTCCTGATGTCTTCTCAGTGTCTCTCTTTCCTTCCTTGATCTAGAATCAACCTTAACAAATACACAACGAGGTCTATTCGGGAGCTAAGGTCAAGGAGCAAGGGTTTCCAGTCACAGTAGTTGCAGACCTTGCACTCACATCTCACATCCTGGAGGTGGTGGGCCCCCAGAAGAAGGTGGGTGATTTTCTTTCAAGCTCTATGTTTGCAGATTTTCTCCTCCAATCTAACTTTCAGCTGGATCTTTATTGCCAAGCAAAGCAAGCTGCTAGGTTGCAAATTTCAGTGAGAGTCAAATGATGAAAAAACAGTACAGGATACTATTCTAAGGTATACTCTAAGGATTCAAAGAATGTTTTATTCTCATATTTTGTGCCCAGAGGGTGCCAGGCTAGATCTGTTTGTCTAGCTGTGAAGAGAGAAGAGCCACAAACAATGTGTGTTCTTGTGAGTAGAAAGCCTCTCCTGGCCGCTGAAAATGAATATCTTACTTCCTAAGGGGTGAAATTTGACTGCTTTGGCTATAATATGAGCACTTTTAAATGCTGTTCAGTGTGGTGGATGCTATTTCCTCAAAGTAATGCAGTCAGTGAAAAAAACAGATCTTCACACACTTATTATTTATAAGGAGTAGCAGGTGTATCATGACTGAGAACCATGACTATAGAATTCTGATTTGGGAACTCCTTATCTTGCAAAAAACTCATTTATTTGTTTTTTCAAACCACGGTTCAGGTAAACCATGATGAGCAGAAGATTAAAGCACTGTCAGATAAAAAGAAATGGTGCACTATTTCAACTATCCCAATTTAAAAAAGAGAATGAAATACGCAGTAATTCACAGAGACAGCATAAATATTGAATAACTATTGCAATGGATTGTATTAATAGATATAAAAGATGAACAAAAAACATATTTGATTTAGCCCTTTACTGTTAGTGCCAGTGGATTACAAGAATTAACCTGTCTTCTGCAATGTTACCTACCAAATAGCTATAATTCAAACTTCCCTTCTTGTTATTTTTTTCCCATCCCAGAAAAAAAGTAGTTGTTATAAATAACTGCCCTTGCATCATTTTGTTTCTCTGGAGTCAGATCTTACCTGTCTAATTTCATGCATGTGAGTATTTCCATTGATTAAGTTAAGAAAGTTTTTCACTTCCTTTAATTGTTTTGGGACCTGGAGCCATGATGTGTGAAATTAAACCCTGACCTCACTCAACAACCCATGCATCTAGTTGGCCTGATATAGCATGACATAATTTGGGCAGAAATTTAGTATGTGGACCACTGAAGCAAAAATAGGAGCCAGGGTCCCACTGACTGTCAATAGAGATGAGGTCCCATGCTTCCTTCTCTCCTGCTTTGTCAGGATGAGCAATTTGGGGGTGGAGGATACCAGGAGTTCCTGTCCCTGTGTGGCATCCTACTCCTTTATGCTGACATGGGCAGACTGTTTCCTAGGAGCTAGCTGAAATTAAACAAAAATAATAATTGAGAAAGATTCACGTTGAAAATTTCTGTGGAGTTCATCTTTACAGAAAACTCCAGGGCTTCAAGATGTTGCAGATATGATCCATTTCCCACTTCATTGTGTGGCAAAAGTTCTGTGTAGTTGGACCACCAAAACCCTTATTCCTCTATTATGGTGCCAGCTGCCGAAGGAGTGCTGCAGAGAGCCCGTCTGGCCATGGCCCTGACTCTTGGTGGCTCACAGTTCGTCCTCAGTACCAAAACCCTGTACAGTAGCATCTCCAACAGGCTGGAGATGAGTGGGACTGACATTAGTAAGAGGTTTTCTTCTTCCACCACCATGAATCAAGGAGGTGCAGTGTGCTTCAGAGGCCAAAAATAGAGGCTACAATTCAATATTCCCTTGTGCTTTTGAGAAGTGATAAATCATACCATCTTTTTTGATCAGCTTTCCTCCACCTCCAATGGCTTTTCAGATCATGTTCAATAAGAGAATTGCCCATGAGTTTGTATTAGAGGTATGACTCTAAGAAATATATTACCTGGATTACAATGTGCTAATTCAGAAATACCTTCCCAACCTTTAGTTGTTCTTGTTAGGGAAAAATGCTTTACTTCAAAGTCCAGCTAACAGATTACCTGCCAGTTCTGAAGCTGTGCTCTGAATTAATCTGCTCCAAAAGCCAACAGAAATGACTTGTGTTTGAGCACCTCACAGGAAAGCAGGGAGATGAAAAGTCTTACGAAAACTTTGAAAAACATCTTTGAGTATTTGACCAACTACGCACGTCCGTTGCTGAATGAAGAATGCAAGTAACATGACAAACAGGGAGACAAGAAGTGATCAGCAGGGAAGGCAGCTTTTGTATCTGCACTGAACATTTTCTTTTCAGAGGAGAGGAAATCTGCTGAATTACCTGTAGGAGGTGTGCCTGCTTTTGCTAACAGATGTACCCGCTTTGCGGATTAATTCTTACCTGATCAGATCCTGTACTGATGTATGCTGGAATCCCTCCGAGGTGAGTGGAATTACACCCATACAGAGCACCTTAACATGATTGATTTCATCCCACCCGTTTAAACATGTCTTACAAACTTGTTTGCATAGCTGAACCGAAATCTCTCTGCCCCCTCCATTCCTTGATTTCAGGCAATGATGTCTCCTCATAAATCCTGGACGCGATAGCACCAGCGTGACCCATCAGTTCATTACATCAATGTGCAAAGCTGTGTGTTGTACTGAGGAGGAGTTTATCTGGTCAGAATGGATCCAGTCCAGGAACAAATAAAGGAGTTAGGAATCTGGTTATTTCTGGGCCAGTTCTGTATGAGTTACTGCTGCTCAATTTTCTTGCTGTCAGCTAGTTTTTCTTCTCTTCATTTTCTCTCCCCACGCAGGAGGTGAAGTATCCAGCTAGCACAGGCATCTTGATTAGCTCTACCACCTAACTGATTTTTTAACAATGCAGCTGTCAGGAGAGCTGACCTGAATTTAGGTTCAGGCAGGGATGAGACGTACTATATTTGTTGTCATTTGAGCATTGGCTGACAGTGTGTGCCGAGCTTGTTCCAAAATTGAGGATCCACCTGACTGCCAGGAGCACCGGGAGTGTGGCATCCCTGCCTGGCTCGTCGCATGCTGGCTGGGAGGGGCAGGCTGATTTCCTTAGCTTTGTACAAATGAGGAATCCTCGCACAGGGAGGTGATTTCCCGATGACCAGATATTGTATATCTTTTGTACATTTGTATAACATTTTTCACTGTCAACAGGAAGGGATTAAAGCAAGATGGTATATCAGGCTCTAGGCTGCCGTGTACTGCTTCAGTGCACAGTGAGAAGACATGAGTGGTAGGGAAAACAAACATTTGTTCCTTTTTTTCTCTTTCTTTTAAATCTTTTCTTTATGATTATTTTCCAATGATCTAAAAGGTAGTGCAAGGTCAAGAAAGAACAGCTAGCTTGTTTAGTCTGTTGTGGTATATATCACTTGTTTATTTCTTCCAGAGCATTACTTTTTGCAAAAGTACAAAATACTTTTGTATTTACTTAATAGTTTATATTTGACTAACGCACATCTTTCAGGAAGGCATTCAAACTTGATTCAATGATTGCTGGAATTTCCTGTGTTTTCTAAAACATTAAAAATTACTTTTGTGTTTCAAGAACCTCCTTGGCAAATTTCTTCTGATTCTCCTATGCAGGCTTTGCAGACCTGATGACTTTAGCAGACATAACTCTTGTAGCTACTCTCTAAGGTTTTAAAGTATTTCATTGGTCTTGTATGAACCCTTTATCTTGCAACTCTCCAAATACAGGGTGGACATATTTACTGATCACTTTTGTCCATTCTGAACATTTAAGTTGTCATTTCTGGGTATCCTGAGACTTGTAGAGTTGGGCTGTAAACTGTGATGGTTTTCACCCGAAAAGGAGGTGTTGCTGAGGGGAACTAACGGATGTACGTCCTAAGCTGCAGAGTGGTGACAGCTCTTCAGTTACTGCCTTTGGAATACAATCTTTTAGTCTATGCCTGTTCTGAAGGTCAGAATAAACAAATATTTTATTCCACAGAAATGTTTTTACCCTTTGGAAAAACGTTTTATTTATCAAGTTTTATTCAATTATTTTTTTTTTTCAAGTCTTCATTTGATTGGGAAGTACTTCTCCAGGGCCTCACAGAAATGTTGACTGGATGTTTTGCATCCTGCTCCCTTCCAGGTGTGTGCCTCCCTGGTCCCAGTGCTCCTTGACTCTGATATGCGTGTACCTGTGCTGCGAACTCGAAACTGGTCAAAAGCTAGTTTGTTTAATTTAAATAATTTCAAATTCTTACCCTCCCGAGGAATTAGTCCTTTTCCAGAAGCTAAGGACCAAATATCCTGCCAGCTTTCCTAAGCAGTTGGTGCTGATGCTTTGCACCTGCTATGGCCAGTGTGGATGGGCGCAACTGAAGCAAGTAAATGTGGGATGAGACTGTGCTCTATCCCTGTAGAGCAGCACGTGTCTCTGATGAAGGAAATGATGTCTCAGATCAGGATGGGCTCATTTCTCAGCTCAGGGTGGAGGGAAATCCTCTGGACAAAGAAAAAAAAAAAATCTAAGTTGGAACCTGGAGTGTTTCTGTTGGGTTTCCTTCTAAAACAGGTGTGAATTAATCCGTTCAGGTTCTTATCCTTCTGTCAGTTGTTCTTTAGTGATGAACTCTGTGTATTTTTACAACGTGCATCATTTCATCTTTTAATTTTTAAATTAATATACTTCTCTTCTTAAAACTTGAAGGCATGTATTCTGGAATGACGACAGTGTAAATTCATTATAAATACCTAAAATAAAATCATATTTTCATTTTTATAAACACTTACATAAAAATAACTGTTGAGAGTATAAATTTGTTGCCAAAATTCTGAAGAATGTCAAATCACTAAACTGGAGAAATTATTAGCTAGACACCTGGAATTGGAGCTTCTTGAGCAATAAACTAGCTTTTGACAGCTGTAGCCTCTTTTGCAGGTGCAAAAAGAACATTTTCTTCTTTTTATTTTATCCGCTTTCCATCAGTTAATGACTAGAATATTCCAAGTTGTGAAAACAACTGGGAGTTGAAACAACAGGAAAATCTGTTTACACTCTCCCATCTTATGAGTAAGAGGTGTGTGTGGGAGTCTCAGATCAACTAATTCTGATCTCAGAGAGCATGGAAGCAAGGAAAAAATAGCTCAGATGGTTAATTGCTGATAATATTTCTACTGTTAGGTACATGAACTACCTTGAAATGCAATGAATATTTTGATAATATTTTTTAAAATATTCAGAACACAATGTGGTTCTTTTTCAGGAGTTATGTTCTCTGTGTATTTTTGTTTAGAAGCAGCATGACACAAAGCACTTTAAAAAGGTAATTGGATGACTAAAAACATCATGTCCTATTTTCTCACAAATCATATGTAAAAATCAAGATGAAATAAATGCTGATGTATATAGTGATGTACATACGGTTTTATGTATTCTCATAATTAACGAAAGCAAATATTAACTAAAACCTCAAAGCTACCTTTGTTTGCAGTGAAATATTTCTATTCATTGTCAGTCTTTGAGAACAACTCTTTCTTATGAATATCTGTTGGAAGGCACAAATGCAATACAAATTGAGTTACCTGAATTGGGATTTTTTGGTTCTGATTTAAATCACAATTAAATCAAGTGATTTAAATCAAAGTGATATAAATTGGTCCATCCTGCTTTGAAACTAATTCAGGATGTGTCTTGATAGCATGCTTCTTTCAGTGCTCTGACTCAGTGGGTTCTCAGTATCGCTCAATTCTTAATAAACCACAGCAAGAAAAGGAATTCTTATTTATTGCAACAGTCTCGATATCTGAATTTAAGACCGCTGAAGAATAGATTAACATTTATAATTGCTAGGTTGATCAGTAATGCAAATTAAAAATGGGAATTTCAAAACAAATTAACCTTTGCAGCACATCATGTGGGGACAGACAGACAGTGAAATCACTGAAAACGTTTCCCTTGTCCTTGAAGTGATTTGCCACAAATCAGTGTATCCTCCATGCTGCTTTACTGCTCTGCAGCAGGCAGCCTCTGAAGTCTAAATAAACTCTGATAACAGACAGACCAACATGGACAGTTTGAGGCTGGCAATACGCTGCATGCGCTATCGTTGCTTTGTGTCTCTCCAGGCAGACTTGTGTATTTTGGGACTAAGATTAGAACGTTTAGCCTAGGGCCAATAGGGTTTGTAATTAGATGCATGCAGGCTCTGACCTATTAATTGAGGCTTGTGCTTCCTTATATTTATACTGCACTTTTAATAAGATGCTGCTTTAAAGCAATCAGTGGAAAAATGGTCCACTTGCTCTTCTGCTTACAATCTGCCAGTCCTACACTTTGCTGAGAACTCTTCAGTGCTCCATCAATTTTGATGGCGACATATAAAACCTAGGGAGGTCTAGGACTGCTGCTTCCATGCCCAGACACCCGCAGAGAAGGGAGACATTGTCAAATGCAAGCAAATGTTTTGGTCCCTCATTGATGTGTGGGGCAGTCTAAGGCTGGACAGCCATGGAGGGAAGGAAGGAGCAGTGGTATTGCCTACCAGAACAAACAGCTTTGGCCTCTTCTCTTGCAGATATGTCAGGTCCTGGAAAGCTCTTGTCAAATGACACAGCTGAGGAGGACTTCAAACTCACCAGGTGGTGCTGTCGCAAGGAACATTGTCCCAGGAAGACAAGGTAACTACGCTGTCCATGTAAGCATATGTGGTTTATTCTACTGCCATGGTCTATAGGCTCTTGGAAAATTGTTGTTTTCACATCAGTAGTGCCCAAAGCTTCAGTTCCTATTGACAGCCTTTAGTACCTTCAATGTGCATCATGGATGAGTGAAGGTGAATGTGGAAGAAATATTTTCTATTTTTTTGTATTTTAACTGTGTCCCTACATCCTTACCAGAACTGAGTAGTAAGAAACCGATGTGGGCTATGTGACCCTGTGGAAAATGTCGGATTATGCAGATACTTATGAACATGCTTTGTGCAACAGTAGAGCTATCGTATAATTTGTCTTTCTTCTATGAGTGGACAGACACGGGGGGAAACTGGTAGTATTATCTCCTGATCCCAGGGCTCCAGGAGGATACAAGTAGGGAACCAACAATGGTATTAAAAGCTTCCTCTGAACAAAATTTTTTTTTTCCCGTCTAAACAAAACTAAAACTAAAACAAGCTAAGCTAAGCAGACTGGAATACACACAGAACTGTGGCAAGTGTTGTCATTGCTGCTAACAGTGAATGGCATTTTGATTAATGGGAGAGCAAAGCCAGGGAGGATCTTTAAAGCAGTCCAAACATGAGCAGTGGGAATGCAAATTTTTTCTACATTGTAAAGCGCAGATGAGCAACCCAGCTCCTGAAACTACATAGCAGGGTGCCAATGGCACTTGTTGAGGCTCAGGGGTCATGGCACGCGAGGTCGGGACAGTCCTTCCCTTCCTGCTGTGGCTGAGTGAGGTGCTCTTGGTTCCTGTCAATCTAAGGATGGCAAAAGTGGATGGTAGGTGAGGAAAAGCTGATGTGGCAGGTATCAATAAGGCTACTGAATAAAGCCAAATACTTGGAATATTTCCCAAAAGTTTTGGCAGACAATACCAGTTTGCAATTCCCCCCCCACCCCCTCCAAAAAATAAAATAAAGTTACTCATCTGTCTACCTTGTTCCGTAGATGTTTGCAGCTATTGGTAATGGTATTGGCAATAGGAGCCAGTTAATAGACAAAGTGACTCCTTTTTTAGTTCATGCAAAGATTGAGCAACTTTTGTAGACATTTAGTTAAACATGTCCTGCTTTGCATACCTCTTTTTTCTCATTAAATAAATTGCAGTTTGCTCAGGAACCTCTCCCTTTCCTCATGCATTTTTTTTTCCACTGCTAAGGGGGATGAAGTATTATTGCTTATAGACTTTTTCAAAAATGAAACTTATTTAGTATGGTTAGCCTTTCTGATCTGTCTTATTACTGGTATTTTTACAGATGTTCCAGCAAAAACAAATTTATTGCAATATTCATTGGACTGAATTTGAGGTTATTTGTAATGTGGTTGGATGGCTATTTATTAGACTTGTCATGGCATATATTTAACGTATCTATAGCTGTCTAGCTGGGATTATGACATTAAGCAGTATTTATTGTATGCAATCCAGCAAATGCTACAGGAAGAATAAATTTTAAGAGAGAAAGATGCAACCAGCAGAGTAATGGAGGCACAAAGAACAAGAAATGTAGTTTTAAACAGCAATTCCCAGCCGGGTGGAGGGAGGGGAATATTGAGGATGTGAGGAAGTCCAGGTGCAGATTTCAAGTTCTTTAAAGTGCACCAGCATTCTGTTGAACAGCTGACCTTTCCCTCGTGAAATGGACATTTTTCATTTAGAAAAGGAAATGAGAATCTTCTTCTTTGATTTTGCAGTGATTAAATAGAGTTAAAAAGTTCTATGGGACCATTTTCTGTAGGAAACAATTTCATAAAAATCAAGCATTTCACAGGCAGGTGTTACTTTGACATTTTTAATGTTCCATGTTAAGGTGGTATTGACTATTGTATTTCATTGTGATGAGTTCAAATTACCTTTTCTTTTTTTTTTTTTGCTATATCAGTGTTTTTCATAATTTCATATTTAACTCTGTTTCACAGGTTCGCAATCATGACACTTTTTTACACCATCAGGCCAAAATGTTTTAGTATATCTTAACATCTGAGAAGTGTTTTTGTTTGTTGTTTTTGTTTTTTAATTATTATTATTTAAATCAGAAACTAAATGCAAATGTTGAACTCTCAATGAATACCTCTGGATGTGTCTTGCTTGCAAGGAAGAAGAGGCTGTAAGGGCAAAGATTTCCCAAAGAATTACAAATTTCCTTTAAAAATAGTTTACTGTAATCTTCAGAAAATGCAGATTCCTTAGCAAAACAAATCCCCAGCTTTCATATACAGATACGGAATATCTTGAAATATTTCACTGAAAAAGTTCGTCACGTTACTTCCGTTGAACAGATAGAGACATTTCTGTGGGAGGATGTGGAGGAGAGAGGAAATGAGGCCGCTGGCAGAGCTTGCAGGTGTGAGGACTCCCCGCTCGCGGGGGCGAAAGCTTTCCGTTTCTTGTGGAGGTTCAGCAGGGGAAGGAGGGAGCGTGAGGTGAAAGTTGTTGTCCTCCTTTTTCTCATGCCTCTCTTTTGCCTTTTCTCATGGCAAAGGAGCACATTTGCAGGCAATGTCACTGCTGAGCAGAAGTGGTGGGCTTATCCTAGCTTTTCCCTTTCCCAGATTAATTCAAGGTGTCCAGCCCAAGTCCCATTGGACCACCTTCCCCGTATACGCACAGTTATTGCTTCGTGGGACATGGCTTTCAGGAGTGACTGTGGCTGTTAGGGACCTATAAATACATATTTATCCTTTGCTTCTTTCAGGAAAAAAAAAAAAAAAAAGCTGCAGTACTCCAGCCTTTAGATACTAGAGCCTGGAATGGTTTAGGATGAGACATGGGAGGGCACTGGGGAATACTCCTTGTCCAGCTCACACCCATAGACTGCAAAGAGTTTTAGTAATGATTTTTGAACATGAGTTTAGCCACCAGCTAAATTCAACCTAACACCAGTGGGAAACTGCAGTAGGTAATTCCAGGAGACCATAGGTTTTCTTAAATTCATTAGAAGCTCGCAGAGAGTTAAAGAGAACATAACTGAAAAAAATTACATAGGAATTATGGAGTTCAAGCAGAATGAGTTATTCTGCTCACACAAAACTTCACGGGAGATGAATTAGAGTGGATTATTAGCAAATTCCACTTTTTCAACAAATTTTACAAGGAAGGAAAATCAGAATTATGTAAAGGAACCGAAGATTCATATTTCCATAATAGCTGTATCTGCACTACCCTACCTGTAAAAATAATTCTCCATGGGTGGTGATGCTGTTGAATATTTTTGATTACTTAGCAATCCTATTTTTCCCCTGTAAGCAGCTCTTTTGAGTATGAATATTAACCCACAATCCTCTCTTAGCTAAAACTTCCTTTGGCTGCCTTACACCTGGGCAAGGGCTCTTAGAGGGAGCAGAGAGGAGCACATAGAAGTGATCAGAAATACACTCACAATAATTCATTTTTATTTGAGCTCATTCATTCTAATTGTTCTCTTAGGGCTCGATCTGGAGCATAGTGTAGCCTGAAGGGGCTCACTGGGCTGTGGGTCAGGTTTTTGGGTCACTTGTGGATGGTAAGGGAGTGAATAATGAGCAGCATGCTGCATGGTGCCAGCTCCTTGGGCTAGACCCTGGTGACAGCAGTAAGGATTTGGCCACCAATTTCACTAAATGCAGTCTCAGGGTTGGAGGAGAGCATTGCTGGTCACTCCTTCTGCAGCTAAAGGTAATTACAGTCCCTAATGACAGAAGACTGGGGAGTCCCAGTAATGCAGCTGACTGTGCCCTGACTAACTGGTGCACACTGTGCCCCAGGGCTCTCCCTGTAGCATTAGCTGTTTTCTAGATGGTGGTGGTCAAAGAAGTTGTGAAAGTCACTGCTGGGACTTGGTGTGATTATAAATATGTTTCTATATGCAATTACAAGTACTGTGATGGCTGATTTGTCCTTCCCACTAACATAAACAGGCTGGGATTAATTATGTATTTTGCAAACAGTACCACATATATTAAAAACTGCCTAGGGTGCACTTTATTTCTTCTCCTTTTTATTTTTCCTTAATAGAATCATTTAAACCAACTCAAAAAGTTTGTTATTGTAGTCAGAAATATCCTTTACTTCTCTCTACACTTAGCATTAGAGGGAGAAATGGGATTCAGGGACCCTGGCCCATCTTTTTGTGTGACTGTGGTGTGGCCCTTTGCTCTCCTACCAGGCTTTGTCCTGCTATGCTAGATTTAAAACTTAAGGGAGATGGTTGTCTTCTGTTGTCTTTTTTAGATACCAGCACTCTATTATCTGAGACCAACGTGGGTCTAGACATCACCGGAGTGATCACGATGAGGGTTTGGGAGTTAATGGGAGCCTCCTGGGCAATCCCCAAAGTCCCCAGTTTCCACAGGGGCAGAAACAGGTCCTTGGTGAGCTGCTGGATTTTAGCACTTAACATCTCCGTCTCCATGGGTACCTTTTCCTGGTGTCCATTGCTTTCCATGCATTGAGCTCCATCAGTGTCTGGAAGGACACTGGTCTGGACTGACAAGGATCTGGAAACAGATCTGCAATGACCAAGTATAAGTCAGATTACTCCATGGCAGAGAAAAAAACGTTCAAGCCTGGAAACAAAAGAGTTAATATAAAACACGTTTCTCTTACCTACTTTCCAAAGAAGCAAACCTTCCTATATAAATTCTTTTGTCATTAATCTAATAAAGCTCTACTTTGTTCATAATTTATTACACCCTTCAATAAGCATTGTAATATTTGTGCAGGGCAAGTATATAAATCATTGTTGCCCTTCTCTACTTTTTTACTTATCTGGTTCTTTCAAGGTCACTAACCTACCTTATAGCTTTCATCTGGTTTAAATATTCTGCTATTACCTTTTACACCTCACTTCCTAGTCCATGCCCATTTAGATATCTGCAGCTGCATCTTCTCTAATAGCTATTGATCCATGTCTCCTTGCTAAAGGTTACTAACTTCATCAGCAGTAATGACATAAATTGAATCTGTTAAGGTTCGTTTGCACCTTTTTGCTGGTTAGAAATGGGTGACTGTTCTCTAATTTTGATGTTAGTAACTATCTTTTCTGCCTAGGATATCTGAAACAGAGAAAAACTATCTTCAGGAAAATATCTCCATTTTGACACATGTAGGTGTCCAGCCCCCAGGTCATGCAGAGAGGTTAATCAATCCCTACAGACCTCCAAGAGCCTGAAATGTAGCTGGATAAGGCCCCAGTCCAGCAAAGCACTTAAGGATATCCTTAAGTAAACATATAATCAGTCCTGTTTTTAGCGTGATTTGGCAAGAAGTGCCTTTCAGAGTAGAGCATCTCAGAGAATGCTGCTTCTTGGAAGGGCTGTGCAAGACAAGGCTCTACCAGTAGCAAATGCAACCTCAGTCGAAGGTGTCTGGCATTCCAGCACTGGGCAAAGCAACTCTCCTCCACTGCATTGCTTGTAGGGACGTCCCCATGCTTCAGAGAAGGCTGTTGAAGTGTGACATCTTTAGAGTCCCTGAGTGCATTTGTGACTTTGAGCCCTTGTCCTTCGCAGATGCAGGGGGCTCTTAGGATGTTTGAGATTCTTTTGCTGACTGTTAAAGAAACAATTAAATGATTTAGGAGTGGGCAGAGGAATCTTCTGGGTCCTGCAGGACCCTGCAGCTGTGCTTTCTGTGTGATACCTGGACAGATCATTGTATCTTCTGGCTTTGGAGGTTCCTTGAACCAAGTGCACCCCTGCCGAGGGGTTGTCATCCTATACTGAAAACCATAGATGAAGATGAACAGGAGACTATGAGGGAAGGGAGCCTGACACATGGACATACTGGCTGTGTGCCACAGTGGGGCACTCACTCCTCCCTCTGTGGTGGATACTTCCATGGCTCTGCTGTGGACAACCTCCACGGAACAAAGCTGGGACTGTTATCACTGTGGCATAGAAGATAACGGGACTAGAAGAGACCTGAGGAGATCATCTCATCCAACCCTACAGAAACCACTCATGGCACTTGTTTGTTTAATGTGTTTCTCTAACCATGCCAGCAGCGGTGAGCCCCCAGCCTCCCCAGGTTATCTCCAGTGCCCAATGATCCTTGCAATGGGGAAGTTTTTCTGGTGCTGAACTTAAGTCTCCCTTGCTGTGTTTAAGCCAATTACTTCTTGCGCTTTCCCTCTGGATGTGGACCACAATTTATTGCCTTCCACTTCGCAGAAGCCTTTTACATAATTGAAGACTGTTATCGTGTCTCCTCTCCACCCTCCCTGCTCTAGACTAAATAGCCCAGATAGGAGGATGAAAGCTGGAATGAGGTGTCAGGGAGATGGGGTTAGAGGAGGAAATCACAAAGGGATTAGTCCTGCTTCCTGTCCATAGAGAAATGGATGTTTCCTTCTGAACAACAGGAGTGTGGAGGGAGAGACATGTTTGTCTGTGCTAGTGATTCACCACCGCAGCTCCGCAGACCTGTGTCTGATTGATGGGCTGCCTCGCAGCCTCCAGAAGAGGTGCTTGGGCTAGTCTCTGCTGAGCTGTGATGCTCCTATCCAGCCTGTGTGCTTGGAAAACAAGTTTAAAATTTCTTATGGTGACAAGGAGCAAATCTAACTCACAGGTCAGCTCCATTAGGAGGTACCTGGTTGTGCTTCTGTGTATCACAAAAGCTGTTTCTAGGTGCTGTGCGTTATACAGACAGATAACATGACACTGTAACACCACCACCTGGCAGCAGCACCCAGGCAGCCCCACCACAAGCCCTGCCAGGGAGCTGGAGCCCTCTCCTCTGATGGCCAAAAAGGCTCCAGCCAGGAGTGGTGCCTTCACCGCGGCTCTGCGTCCTGCCTGCACGTGGGACGGAAATCCACCCGCCACACACGCTGCCTACATGTGTTTCACAACTTGATTGCTGTTCATAAAACCAACACATGGAACAGGAAAATGCCGTCTGATCCAAAATGCCTCAGGGTGTGTTATGTCAATGTCACATACGTTAGGAAAGTACAGCGAGCATGCAGAGTGGCTTCTCATGTTGGGAGCATTTTTCTATTATTCACGTCTGCTGTCAGAGCTGCAGCACGTACGCAGCCTCGGCTTTGTGGCTGTCATAACCTGCAGGAAACAAAAATAGGTCCCAGCCTGGAGATTTCCAAAAGCACAAGGTGAGGGATAACATAGGAAAAAAAAATGGCTCTTTACCACTTGACAGTCCCAAGCAGCTTTCAGTGCCACCCTTTGCCTGAAGCACTCCAAGAACAGTGCTTAAGGTAGAGCTATTTTCCCTAGACTCCTGGCTACATGGGATCACAGGTTTATTTATGTCAGAGAAGGTCTGGTCTTGAAGAAAATCAAAAATTAGAGGCTGTTTGGGATAACAGAGAAGTCCTCTGCATTGTCAGCACACTGCCGATGAGCTCCAGCACCCCAAGCCCCTCTCCAGCTCTCCCAGTTGCTCATCACTCCAGATGTTAAGACTTTCCAGTTCAATTTCACAGTAAAAAAGCCTGATAAATTACAATCCAATTGATTTTTTTTCAACCCTCCTTTCCCCCTTCCTCCCCAGAGTGACTTTGGAGATGACACTTGTATTTCTGAATTAAAACCACATTTGCCCAAGGCCAGGAAGGGAGGAGGCAGAGGCAGAAGGGAGAGAAACTCTTTTGTTCTCCTCCTGGTGGTTCCCCCTCACCTGCCATGGCTAAGTTCCAAAATAATTCTTAACAGCTGAGGTTAGCCAGGGACATCTAATCCCGGAAAGCTGGCTCTAAATTCCTGCACCAGTACATAGTGCTTGTTTCATCAACAGCCATTTACCTGTAATTCCCCCAAACCTCTGAAGAAGTGTGAGAATTCATACAGGTAAGTGCTTATTTAATTGAAAAGGAAAAAAATATATATTTCTTTTTAAAAATCAGAGCACAAATGACGTCAACAGCAGTAATAACCTTCATGTTTGTGAAGGTAAGCATGCTCAGGAACTGTGTTGTGGATATTCTGGGGTCTTCTGAATGTACCCTAAACAGCCATGTCTATGGGACGTGCAAGAATTGTGATTCATAACCGAAGGAAAGGCAGAATCCTCTTTCCCTGATTTTCACTAAAGGGAAAAGATCTCGTTTGTGCTGTGCAAATGGGGCTTAAAGTGTCTTGCAGTTTGCCGCAGTGCCTTGTTTGCTTACAGAGGGGGTGTAAGGAGCACCCTGGCACCACAACAGAGAGAAACCTCTTGGGGTTCAGCACAGCGAGGTGGGCAAATGTGTCAGCAATGGCCTCGCTCCAAGGGAGTTGCACCTTCCCAGGCGTGAACAGGGACCAACGGAACGTGTTAGATAGAATTGCTGCTGTTTTTCTTTTTTTGGAGTCGATCAGCAGGGATAACATACTATTCTTCTCAGGGGAGCTTTTAATTTTTCCAAAGAGAGCTCCCCAGGTGGCCCCATGTATTCCTGACTCAAAGCTAAAACTCCCCATCAGTTCTGCTGTGCCTTTTCCCAGAAAGCAAATTTCTGGTAGCCTGTTTTGGTACTGTTTGCTTTAAGAGAGTAAAATTTTTATTAAGAAAAAAATTTCATTTTTGCTGTTTAGCCACGTGAACGTGAGTATTGAAAATATTATTTGTACAGGACAAAGGAAATATTTGCTTTTAAATTATTTCATCTTACTAATCAGCTATAATGGAGCTACTTGCATGTGTGCAGTGAACAGCATCTGATCCTCCTGCTCAAAGCAGGGTTTCCCCACTCTGGTATAAACCCTCCCAAGGGAGAAAATGAGTAAAAGTTGCCAGGCGTTTAGGGCTGCCTGTCCCATGGAGCTAACGTAGCCTCCATGACGATATAACTTGGGTGTCTGAAAAGGAGAGGTCCTAACATTTTTAGAAGTTTCTGTGGAAGGTGAAGCATTAGAGAATGTTGATAGTTAAGAAATGGTCTAAAAGTGGGAAAAAAAATCTAGGAAAGTTTTTTTTTTTTTAAAGCCTGACATAAAAGGTATAGCTACTTTCTGTTGGTCAATGCAGACATCACTGATAGCATGCTAATGTGGAAAGTGCTGTTTATTGATGAAAAGCAACAATATAAATGCATAGTCTGCCTGAATATAAATCAGAAAGGGAAATGATTAGTGTTAAGGATTACAGTACTATGGTGTCATTCCCCTGAGATACAAAAACATTTCGTGTTTGAAAGTGACTTGAATACAGTAATCTTCAGGTATTCATGGCTGAAAAAGTTTCCTAAATGCAGTCTCCAAAACAGGTGTCACGAGACAGCGGTTATGCCCTGAGCTGATTTCAAAACCATGGCAATTAATGTTGTTTCGCTTAAACACACAGAGTGTCATCGACAGAAATGGGGCGAGGGGGGAAATCTTCTGGGTCTGCTTATCAAGAACAGAGAAAAAGAGAGAGAAAAGGTTAAAACTGGAAGACTGGAAAAGTTGGCTCAGAGAAGCAAGCCCATTCACAGCTCACTGCCTTGCCCATGCAGGTTGCGTGGTCGTGACCTTCTTCTCCTCGACATCGGCAGCTGTGCTCCCTGCTGCCCAGAAGGAGGTCAGGAGCCTGCTTTTGTGGCCTGTTCTTCTGTGGCCACGCTGCGGTCCTGAGCCCCATGCCGAGATGGGAACGCCTCTGAGTCGAGGCTGTGGGACCGCACTCATCCTGCCAAGTGTGGGCTGACTTCTCCCGGGCTCCTCCAGCAGTCAGCGGCAAGAGAGAAGAACGATGTCTCTATTGGCAGGGATTGCCCTGGGGGTGCCCATCTCCCTCTTATTAAAGAGGCAGAGGGATTGTAAGGGAATTGGGGATGTAGTCTGTGGTTAAATTCCCAAACCTAACAGGATGAATCTGAGCCAAAGCGTGAGTAACATGCCAGCCCCATCCGGGAAGCCTGCATCCAAGTGGTGCAGAAGGTTTTTGGTGTTAATCCAGCTGTCTGGGTCAGAGGGGCCTTCAAAGGCTCGTGCTGGTGCAGCCAAGGTGGGGATGGACAGGGACACAGGGCAGAGGCAGGGAGCTGGGGATGAAGCAGAGGGAAATGCGTTGTGCGTGCAGTTACTGCTCTAGGGCTGAGCGCTACCTGTTCCTCCCTCTGTGCCCCCAGGCTACAGATTTTATCAGCTCTGCTTGCAAACATCCTTCTTTCCTCCCAGGTTCCTGCTACCTTTTTTTTTTTTTTTTTAATCCCCAATTTGTCTGATTGATTAGTATAATTCAGTTAAATTCAGCAGTTGTTTTCTACTTGTACTTACCTTTGAAGTTAGCTTGAAGACATGCCAGAAACTGCTCTGATTTCCCCACTCTATCAGCTGGAAATTAAAAATAATAATAATAATAATTATAAATTAAGTATAGATGGTATCTATATTCGATAGTATCTCTCCTTACAGACTCACATTATTCGTATCTCTTTGTCTTGAATGCCAAAACTCATTTCTCACTGCTTCACCTGTCTCCTGTCACTGCGAAGCTAAGGCTGTTAGGATGGCGGCTGGGCTGCCCCAGAGCCCTGCCACCTTTGGAGGACAAACCATCCACCCCCCTGGGGAAGGCTTTGCCTTTCACCACTGCTCTGCAAAATACTGTCGCCTAGTGAATAGTTGTACGATGGCAACCTCAGCTCGTTCTCCTGTCTCAGCAATGGCACCGTCCTAAAACTCAGCTTTGCCACTTGTCACCATTGAGGTGATTTGCAGGAGATGCCAAGCGGCAATATTAATCACTGTATGGACTCTAATTACGTTTTGTTAAAATATCAGCAGGGTCTACTCAAAAGTGGAGCTGCTTTGGCCGAGAGAACTGCAGGCACTGTGGCATGAAAAACTACAAAGTCATTGCCCAATCATTCAGCTCTTGAGTCCAGCTTTTCAGACGGATTTTTCCCTCTTCACAGTGCATCTGTCAAGATTCCCGCTCTGGAAAAGAAGATCAGAGCAACTGGGGAGAGAGGAGAATAAAAGCTGACCCAAACCTTTGACCTAAACTTAACATAAAGCCAAATGAAACCATAGAGGTTTGTTAAACGTTCATGAAACATTTCCACCTCCTCCCCCCTGCCTTACCTTTCATTTTTTTATACTTCTACACTTACAATTTGTAATGGAAAGTTTAATGTGAAGCCCCAGCATGTTAATGAAAAGACTTTCAGAGATTTTAGTGACTTCTGATTCAGCCTCCCAAAGAAAGGAAATAATTTCTGTAATGAAAATCTTTTTATACTTAAGAGAAAACAAAACCAGAGGAGAGATGGAAAATCAGAGGCCAAACTCAATTTTCTAGCTAGTAGCACATGTTCTTGGTCTGAACCATGCCCGTAAGTTTGATATGGATATTGTTACCCAGAAAAAAATCACTGTATAGAAACAGAGAATTGCTGAGCTAACAGTGAACTGATTTAATAAGCTATAGCATCCGTTTGCAGCAACTAGAAAGCTTGCTATTATTTACTGTCAACTTGTGCTGTAGACGAATACCACTGGTAATCAGCTGGCATTTATGACCTGAAGTTTGCATAAGTATGTGAGACAATGAGTCTTTTTCTTTATATCAAAATTGCAATAAAGTGCTAATCACATGAAAACCTCATTAGGAAAGTAACTCTCTGCTACTGATACAGTTTTTGACTTTCTAGGTGATTTCTGTCAGAAGGAGGTAGAAATGTGATAGTTTATAGGGTTTAATAAGACCAGAGCTTCCCTGAACTATGCATAAGATGGTCAAGATAAGAGAGTTCTTGTCTGAGCTATATTCATGGATGAGGGAACTGAGGAAGGTTTGTGAAAGTGGCTTAAACAGAAATTAAGACATGGCTTTTTTGGAGTGATTGTTGCGCCGTTGTTTGGTGGTGTAGCCGTAGTGACAGTTCCTATGGACTTGTGTTGCTGGTTCAGTTTGGTCTCCTGTAAAGTATTAACCTGCCTGGAGCTCCTATTTGCACGTACAAGTTGTGTATTTTGTGTGCACAGACTGGTATGGCTGCATATTTTACTTGTGAAAACATGCATAGCTTATCTAGAGAGTTATTTCCCAATATTTGTGTAACAGACACAGTTTTGATTTTCAGTCACTGGGTAGATGCACATGAACAGCGTGTGCTCCAGAGACAATTACTCTGCCTTAATGGAAAACATAGACGTGGGAAATGGTTCTGGGAAGACTCTGCTCATAAGCAGCTACTGCTTGTTCACAATGATGCTGTGAATGAGCATTATTTTATTATTATCATTTATATAGAGTTTTTACACAATTTTTTGTAATTCTCTCCTTCATTTTCTTTTTGTCTCCCCATTGTCTTTTCCCCACTCTCCCCAACTAAATTTTCTGTTTCGGAGCTCCTCCAACGTCCTCTCCAGTGTCTTACCTGGACTGCCTGGTGTCTGCCAGCAGTATGCGTGCTGTCTCTCTTAGAGCTTCTGAGAATGGTGACAGCACCTCCTCTCTGGGGGACATCGTGGTGGGACGCAGGAAAGTTTGCTGCCTTCACAGCTTTGGCTAGCTTTCTCTTTGGAGGCTTGTTTAGTTCTAGACATGCACTAAACACTGTTCAGCTCCTAAAAGGAAATATAGACCTTGACCCAAAGTTGCTGGTTGAGGTCTGCAGACCATTCAGTGTGGAGCAGCAGTGGTGGGAGGAATCCTATTGACAGAAAGTTCAAGGACAGAAGAAATGATCTTGTTTGCTTTCTTCATCTGAAATTAGAAGTGGAAAAATTATATGTGTTGGCCCATTGACAATCAGTTTTGACTGTCAAAATTGTTAGGAATATTGTATTTTTCTCCCTTCTCTTGGATCTGCTTTTTCATTGGCTGAAGTGGATCAACCAGTGTTTTTGTTTGTTTGTTTGTTTGTTTTGTAGATGTTTGATCTATTTGTTTCTAGAAAGCTTACTGGGCGTGAATTGCTGGAAATCAAGCAAAATGTACCAGACATGAACCCAATGCATTTTCTGCGGCTCATATTCTCTAAAGGCTCACTTGTCCCTTTCCCACTTCTAGACATTTCCTCCTTTCTTTCTGGCCTGGTCCTATTATTTTTTTCATTGGCCATTTGTTATCTGACTTTTGGGGAAATATCAGGGAAATCTTGCTGACAGTGAACTGGGAAGAGATCTCTTAACGGAACAACAACTTCTTTTCTTGGGACAGCTGGAAAATGAGATGAGCCCCAATATTGTCTTTGCTGAGACAAAGTTTGGGGACTGCAGTGTGCTTTGTTGGACTTAGCTGTGTAGTTGGTGAAGTTTGTCCAGTTGGGCTTTTGTTTCATTTTTTCCTGGGGTGTTTTTAAGGTGTCATTTCTCCCTGGAAATCTTGCCTCACTGCTGTGATGGACAGAGCTACCATCCCATGTGAGCTGAGCTCCACGTGTGTGGCTCCATGGAGGTTGTGGGTCTTGCATCTCAGGGTAGAGATGTCTTTCTAGCTATAGGCATCCCAGACGGTCATTAAAATGAGCAGCCATCTCTCCTGAGTCCACAGGTTCCTCAGCACAGCTGAAATGGGCTTAGACCCAGTCTGAGTCTCAATAAACTTTTCACTTTTGCAGCTTCTCTGAAGGTTTGACTTTGCTCTGGGATTACCCTGACATTCAGCTGCTTTGGGGTCGTTGGGTTGCTCTCTGTCTCCTCTCCAGCTAAAAGTTTATAGCTGGGCTGCACAAGCTTGTCCTAGCTTCAGAGCAAACTCAAGCCAAGGCAGCTCCAGCTGCAGTTTGCAGCCTGCCAGAGAGCCTCCCTGGCAGCTTTCCGACAAGCCTGTTACTACAAGTTCACCCCAACCGGCAACTCCAGCAAACTCAAAAATTTGCATGAAGTTCATGTTAGTTCAACGTTAGCTCACTTTGCCAGCAGTTCAGTAGCTCCTTCACACTGCTTGAAGCTTAGTGGAAAAATTTGAGCACACCTACCATGCAGCCTCGCTGGGAAAGTCTTGAAGGTGGGCAATCATTTATTTTTCACAAGTATCATGGCACAAGTGAGTTTTACAATGTCTTCTGAAAGGTCTGAAGATTTTAAGTCCTACTGTGCAGTTGCATTCTCTGCGTGATTAAACAGCATCTAGATTAACTTCCAAAAACAGCTAAGTCATAGAAAAAGTAGGTTTATATAAGAATATTCTTTTCCACTCACTGATTCAGTGAGGCCTTATGCCAATTGCATTAAAACAAATATTTATAAAGCTTTTCTTTTAAAGTAGTTTCTGATGCTATGACTGTATGTATTAGAACACAGCCTGTTCAAAAGCACTTTCGTCCGCTACAGCACTCTGTGCGTTGTAGCTTCTGTAATATCTTCAGCTGTTACTGAGGCCTTGCAGAGCTGAAGATGTTCATGTTAAACAGATTTTGTATCTTTACTCCTTAAGTTTGTCAAAAAGTCTTTTCATTCCAAAAAAAAATAAAAAAATAAAAAACAATGGTCAAATTTTGGGGAATGTTTTGCTTAAAAAAAATCTAATTTGATTTCTTTTTTAATCTGGAAACTGAGTCATTTTCAGCGTGTTTTTTTTTTTTAATGAATGCTATTTTGCAAATATTAGCAACATAGCTGACCTTTTCCCTCCTCTCCTGAATTATTATAGGAAATGAGGATTAATTATCATCTCATTCCTTGTGTTGGGTGAGTGCCGTGCACTCTGGGCTAAGGATATGAGCGAACCTCGATTGTTGATCTCAATTGATCTCAATTAGATCTGCGGTAGGGCAATGACTTCTACAGCTCCCCCAGAATTTCTGCAGAGCACAAGGTAGAACCATATCCAATGACCTGGTCTGGTACCTGTTTGCACAGTCTTGAGATGTTCCCCCAGCTATTGGAGCAAGGGCCATTTCCTGCTGGAAAGGGGTTTGCAAGGAGGAAGCAAAACTCCTCCCTGGTGCTATGCAGAACAGATGGTGGCTTTGGGGCAATGTCCATGAGAAGGATCTGTGGGAAGGAGTGGACGTGGGACATGTGGGGCGAGGACAGGCGCTGGCCAGCCCCAGGAATGGGAGGCATGTCCGCAGTGGGAGGCAGTGCTCACAGGGTTCCCAGCTCTCCCCACTAAGCATTGTTTGGAACAAATGTAGATGCTGTATATGAATGTAAAGCTTAATTTGTGGTTTTTACACCCACCACATTTCTTGGAGTTGACATTTTCTGGAACTTTAAGGCTTTTTATCTCTGGGCTGTTGTTTTGGTTTGGTTTGGTTTTTTTCTTGCTCATTTTACTGAAAGCTAATAGCCTACATTTTTTTCATCCTCATAACAAAACAGCACACAATCAAATTGATCCATGGGTTAGTCCAAGCAGCTACATAATGCTGTCCTCTAGTTAAAGGTGTACATGCCTGGGGGGCAGTGGGGACACCTGTTTGGTTGATGTAACCCGGTACAGCTGCACTGTGACATTGCTTGGGTGGATGCTGAGAAATCCAGAGGAATTCTCTAGGAAATCATGGAGATGGGGAAATAAAATGCCTGCTTTTTACTTCTTGTTCCACTTTGTGCCCAACGCAAGGACAAGGTGGCTTGTTTTTCAGAAATGCCTCAAACCAGCTGTGACTGAAAGACAAGCAGGCTGTCGCATGTTCCTTGTTCCCAAAATGTGCCAGGCATTTTCCAGGTGGAAGAAAGTTACAGCTGAAGAGACACCAGAGAGAAAAGGAGGGGATTCAAGGTGGCAGGTGTTTACTGTAAGTGCAATCTTATTCACTTTAAAACTTCAGCCCTTTCTGATGACTTTATAGCATGAAAGAAAAAGTGTTTTTCTGCTTTCTTAGGAGTTCTGGAAAGCTTCTTGCTCCTCCCGCTCTGTTGCAGAACATACTGCGTTAAGGTTTGTGCAAGGCTTTCACATGAGGCATGTAGTGCTAACCTCAGAAAATTAGAATATTATTCTCTCTGAAGATGGAAAAAAGATGGGGCAGTTACACTTTTGTTTGGAATTTCCAGCCAAATGGAATAGTGACATTTCAATTTATTGACAAGTAGGTTGCGACGCAGGGTGTTGGACCCCCTTGCCAGGCATAGGACGACAGGCGGAGATGGCAGAAGTGCTGTCATCTTCCGCTCTACCATCACCTGATGTGTGGCTTTGGCCGATGCTGTCAAACCCTGAAGGGCCTCTTCAGACCCTGCTGCACCCTGACCTACTACAATCCTTTTCTCAAAATTGTCTCTTCATCCTTTACCAGTAAGAACAGAGGATTTGAGCACATGAAGCAACAGAATCAGACAGAGTCAGCTGGAAGAATCTGGTAATAGCCCAGATTGACGTTGATGGACATTCCCCAGCCATTGGCTGAAAGTTTCTAGTCTAGTTTCAAGGGCACTTTAATTTTCAAATGTCTTTTTGATTGGACATGTACGTGCAAAGTTGAGTAGCAGAGATAAAGGCTGATACAAGATTTGCCTAGCTGTCTGATTTCTATTGTGTACCAGAATTATAGTAGCATACACTTTGGACTGGCAGCATTTTTCATCCATTGGGTACTTGAGAAACATTAATCTTACATTAGCTATTTGTGCAGACTATCACCTTGTTCAGCAGGTTAACTGAGCCAGTATTATCCTACTTTTATAGGCAGCAAAACAGGAAGAGAAACAGAGATTGTGACTCACCTAAGGTCAAGCAATATTGCCAAGAGAAAACCTGGTTAAGCTCGGGGATTATCGTATCCCAGTGATCAAGAACTGTGTGCAGTATTTCAGAGAAACTAGGGTACGTGTCCCTACAATAAGCTAGAAACGATACTAGCTTGGGAAGTTGCTTATTCAGCAGGGCAAGGCACATTGCGATGGCATTGTATTGCAAAGGCCAGCAGGCCCTGGTGCTAATGGATGGCAATGGCCAGATCCTGCAAACTGTCTGTGTTACTACTTGTGGAAGTTCCGTGGTCTCAGTTTCTTAAAGGACATCTGGAACTTCAGGAGGTAATTAATATGAATCTAGAGGTGTGATGAGCTGCTTTGTGATTTTAGTTTATTTTGGAAGAAACTCTATCCTTAAGTATCTCTTGAAGTCTGACAAAAAAAGGCCAAAGTTTCAAGTCTTTTAACCAGAAGTTAACCCTTTCTCCCCTCCACTGGCCATCTGCTGTCCCATTACCTGAAGGAGATTAATACCAATGGGACTATTTCCCAAATACAGGGAGAGGCTGCATGATGAGAGGAGCAGAAGAAGCTGTAATGTCCACATAGCTTGTACAGCAAGACTCAAGGTAACAGCATCTCTGAACTTCAATACTGAATGTGTAGTAATTTTAGGGAAGTAATTATCCCCTAGGTAGCTGAGTAAATTTCAGAACAAAAGATATTTACGTTGAAAAATTGGCTAATAATAGGGCTAATGTGTTTATTCATGGGGGAAAGGAGAAGCCAGGCCTTTTGTTCCTGGGCTGTCTTCTCTTATTTTGTATTATGAATGCCACTGAAGGAAGCAACCTCTGCAGAATAGATCTAATTGCTAATTAATTATGTTTCAGCAAAAATGAGCAGGGTCCCAGATTTTACTTGGCTTGGATGTTTAAAGGCAAATAATAAGTTACGTAATAAAATAACAGAATCATTAAACATTGATTTACATGTTTATTTTGCTATAAGAAATGAAATTTTTATTGGAGCAGAATTAAAGAGAGGTTTATGTACTTGTATTCCCCATAGCCTTTTATACTCTAGTAATATAGCAATATCCATAAATCATACCAGAGTTTTCAAATTTCCTCAGGAGTGACCTAGGCAAGAAACCCTTAACAACTTGCTGAGAGACTTTAAAATTAAATTCAGCTGTAATATCATCATGACTAATTTATGGCTAGTTTGGTTGCTGCAAAGACACATTTAAAGAAACTGGAGTACATGGTGAGGATAAGATAGAACATTGGTTTAGTATCATGTAGTTACTCTGCTAGAAAGATTTATTCAATGTTTCATTACTTTATTGAATATGGCAAAGCAGTCTGTTCCTTGAGAGAGGAAACTTGAATTATATAATGAAACGTGTCAATACTAGACCTTTCAACCAAGCAAAATGGGGGAAACACTAGACATGAAATTAAGCTTTTGTATGGTTATTGAAGAATTCTGTTGCCTTTGCTGTCAGATAAATTTGTGCATGTGTGTGAACATGCATGCAGCAGCATGCACACACATACTCTCTATATTTGTGTGCATGTATAAATATATATGTGCTCAAGCATGCATAATGTCTCCACTTTAGAATAAGATTTATGGTAAAATATCATTAAATATCTGGCACAACTTGAACTATGTTTCTGAAAGGCCCAGTGTCCCTGAAGCCCACTTTTGTCCCACTACAGCTTTTGAACTTCCTGCAAGGCTGGTTACACCAAATTGAGATTGATGACAAAGCACATTTTGAAGTTATTAAAGGTATTTGTTTTTCCTTTAATTTCTTTTACCACAGAATGAAAAGGATGAAAAATGATATTTTTTCTCCAGTAATTATACGTCTGACTTCTCAAATTCTATGCAGGCAGAAAACTCCCTCTGAACTCTGTGTGTGTTGTCACCCATCTTGCTTTATGCCACCCCAGTGCAATCATCACCTCTTGTTTGAGGTGTGGGTTTTCATTCTGTCTGTGCTGGTTAACACCAGCAACTCATTTCAGGCAGGAGTTAAGCTAAAATATTTCTTGGTATATGTCTTTTTATGCCACCTGTCTCCAGGTAGGATTCCTATTGGTGTTGAACGTTCTTGAATATCAAGCTTCAGTAGGTGACCTTCTCCAGGACTTCTTGCACTTACTGACCGCTTTTTCCATCTGTACACAAGGGTCTGACCCATGACCAGTGCACCAAACCACAAAGACTCCCTTGGTCTTCTTCCTCCTGTCAACTTTCTGTGGTGACATCCTGGCATCGTACAGGAGAAGCAGTCTACAAGAACCCCTGTGGCTGACCAGGTATCTCCGCCATGTCCCGGCTGTGCTGCTGTCACGGTGCTGCCTACAACCCAGCCAGCTGACGGCCAGCTCAATGCTGCGCTGCTGCTGGTTGAGCTGGTGCCCTCCCAACGCAGCCCACACTGCGACTCCAGCCAGCACATGATGCCCACGGCAGGTGTGCAGCCAGTGGCTGTGGATGCGCTCGCTATTTAATATGCAAGGGAAATGAGTCGCAGCTAAACTCACTGCATGCATCCATTACCTGAGAGATGCTTCAATATTTCTGTAAACTCACCAGGGAACTTATTCACTTCAGCCTCCAGCAATGGTGAATTACGCTGGTGATGGGTGCAATTTGGAAGCATATACAGCTATAATGAGAACGTATTGTGGTTTCCTTTAAAGTAATATAGTGGTTATTGCTGATAGTTACTGCCTTTACGAAGTATTAATGTACGGTTATAGTGCAGTCATGCAGCAAAATTATAGGGGCCTAAAGGATGTTACTTAGCAACACTTGCTAATGTTGAGTTCGTAATGAAGAAACGGAATAAAAGAAATATAGACGATACTGAAGTCATAAAATTGTGGTATGATTTGAGAAGGCTGTTCTGAAAAAAAAAGATGTTGTCTGTTTCTCTTTTTGGCATAGTGAATATGGCAGAAGAACTTGAGATCTGATTTGAAGCAACACATTTTAAATAACTAAGTAACAGAAACAATCATTATGTGTTGTTTCTTTTTGTCCTTGTTCCATGGGAAAAGCATCAGAACTGCTGGGCTTTTGAAGAACCTCTCCCTGTCATTTCAAACCCGTCCTGAGGCATTAGCTGGCCAATTAAAATAATCTCTCCTTTGGAAAGCTAGCATTCATCAGAGTTAAGAATGAAGGCTCCCTTCTACTACATCTATTTTCCCCATTCATTCATTTACATTACTCTCTCATCATTAATCAAGAGTCTGTAGGCATATCTCAAAAAAAGGGTAAGGCCATAAAAATAGAGAGAGACATTTCTAGTTAGAGATGAACCTTCCACATGTTGCAGATCTGTCTCAGACACTTATCTTAGTTTATCTCCACCTGTTTAAATTGGAAAACTCACAAAAATCCATCTCCCGTGAGATTTCCAAGGTTTCTCAATTTCATTTGGGTCAGAGCTGCCACAAGAGATGCATTTCTCAGAGCACTTCTGAGCTGCTGCCAGGAACAGGGAGTGCTGGGCTGTGCCACTAAAAAAAAAAAAAAAAAAAAAGTTTTCTTTGAAAAGTCACCAAATATTATAAGCTTTAAAAAAAATTGGCTTAGTTCAGTCTCAGATCTGATTAAAAGACCTGCTCTGATTTATTGGTGTCAAACAAAGTATGTTTGGGTAGAACATTATTTTGTGATGGAAAAAGCGTCAGTGGAAGCATTGCCTATCAACATTGCTTGGATTGGATGAGTACTAAGCCTTAAATTATAAGAGTCTAATGCTGAAGAAAGGGAGGAGTGCTGAAAATGCTGTAGCTAGAGGCCCATCCCTTACTCTGCCAGATAAAGGTAGCTGGGGAATCAACCTCAATAACATCACAGGATCTGCTGATTAAATAATAGATGATCGCTGCGTGTTCTGCACTTCACCCTGGCCCTGTAAAGCAAAAGAGAAGAAGTTTCTCATTCCAGGTCCACCAGAAGTGTTGAGCCATGAACATGGAGCAATGCTTTGAGGAATGTTTCACAGGAGAAACATTCTATATACATGAATTTAGTTAAAAAATAATAATTTCTAGTTGGTAACACAGTTGTTTCCTACTGTCTTTTAATGTTGCATTCTTTTGGTTGTTTTTTTTTTCCATTGTAAATGAAAAAGCCCTTTTATTTTGTCTAACTTCTTGCTCTTGCACATTCCCTTACCCAGGAATGTTCTACCAGAGCATTGCCACCAGGACGAGTCTGCCAAGGACCACCCAGAGACATGTGGAAAATCAGGTGCAAATGACCAGTGATGCAGAGGAGCCAGGCCCTCTGTTAATAAACTAGCCTGTCCCTGCAAGTGTTTGTCCCACCAAACCAAAAAAATCATCATCCTTCTGATGTGCTTTTCTGCAAAACACCACAGAGGTGGCTTTTGTCCTTTAAATCTGATTTATAGCCCTTCGAGATGCCGAGATGCCATTGAGACTATAGCTGAGACCTCTAACAGAATAAAATTATTAGCAAATATAAATTTAATTCAGGTACCTTAGGATAAAAATGATATGGAAAAATCAGCATTGACAGGCAAACGAGAAAAATTATACTGGAATTAGCAGAGACCTCTGCACCTATACATATTTCTTCTAGCAGACATTCTGTCTATCTCTCTTGCAGTGAAATCAAATAGTCAAATGCTGCAGACACTAAAAAAAAAAAAAAGATGGTCCTCATTTTGTAACTTTTAGCAGTGTTTATTTTGGGTAAGCAAAATTGTCTTCTGTCTTAAGATGTTTAATGATTATTTGAAAGCAACTTGATGAATAGAAGAGAGTATACTCCCACTTGGGGCAAATGTATTTTTGGACTGATTCATAATAATTAATCTCTGTCGAAGTGGAATGCATTAATTTCTCCTACTGGTAGGGACTTCTGTTTCTTTTCCTAAGTTAGATGGTTCTGCTCCAGAGGCATATTTCCTGATTAAAGTGGACCGCGACCGGGTACTCATGTTATGTCACTATTATCTAAACGATCTTTTAAAGAACACAGAGTACTTGTTCTCTTGCAGATATCTTGCTCCGCATTTAATCACAGACCTTTGTAGCTTGTCATTTCTAGAATTCAGATTACTGCAATTTAGAAGTCTCTCCGTCCTTGCCGGTGCTCAGTGACATAAAATAAACCCTCGTACTAAGGGAAAAAAAAAAAAAAATCTCGTCAAATTGCACTGACGGACAAAACGGAAAGGAAAGCAGGCTTTCCAGCAATGTGGAAACACAGTCTGCAGCACAGCTATAAAGGGAAATGTTACAATTTGCTAATATTTTCCATGTAGCCAGAACTTCGCTGCTGAGAGCGCCGGCACTCTGGGCGGTGCGGGGCCGGGCGCCTGCTTCCATTTTCCTCCCGCTGCCTCCTCCTCCTCCTCCCGGACGGCAGCGGGGATGCAGGCAGAGCCTGCCCGGCCTCCGCAGCCCCGGCCGGACTGCAGTGCTCCGCGTTCCTTTTTTAGTAAAACCGCCTTGTCCCCGCAGCGCTGCGGGAGAAGCCCGCTGGCGCCCGGCGCTGCCGAGGTGCCGCCGCCAAGGTCCCCGGCCCCAGCCCGTCCTCCCTGCCCCAGCGGGTCCCCCGGTGAGGGCTGGCGGCAGCGTTGCTCCTCGCCTCGTTTCAGGCGTGGCACTCAAGGAGGGGACAGAAGCCACCAACTCTTTTTTTTTTTTTTTTTTTAGCCTGAGATAACAAAAAACTTGCACGCTGCTATAAAAGACTACATGAAGGGCAGGATTTTACAGGCTGCAGGATGAAAAGCTCTGCACGTTGTCAGTTTCTTCTGTGCCTGGTTTTGCCTCTTCTGCGCTGGTCCTGAGCAGCCCACGCTGCTCCTCCTGAAGTACGGCCAGGGAGAGACACAAAGTGACGGGGGCAAATGCCACTGTCTGCTGCTGGGCCTGGCAGTGCTCCATTCCCAGT
Organism: Chauna torquata; assembly: GCA_013399475.1. Classification (NCBI taxonomy): domain Eukaryota; kingdom Metazoa; phylum Chordata; class Aves; order Anseriformes; family Anhimidae; genus Chauna; species Chauna torquata. The sequence continues at coordinate 691,171 of VXAL01003308.1, read as the reverse complement.
TCTGACGCCTTTCAGAAAAGCCTTTGGCCCTAAAGTCTTTGGGATTCAACCCTACAAACAAAAACATAACCTCTCCAGGTGGGATGATAGCTTTGGGTGGGGCTGGCTGGCCTCAGCTTGCCCTCGGTGGAGATGTGTGAGCAAGGCGGAGGGAGAATGAGGAGTGGGTGGGCAGGGGGTGGACCACAACAAAACAGGCTTGGAGTCAGTATGGGACTCACAGGTGATGCTGTGAGCTGAAGGGCTGCTGATGAGGTTGATAGGAACCTGTGAGAATGAACGAAGTGAGCAACAAGTGGGAGAGATGGTTGAAGGCAGGATGGGGAGGACTACCTGGACATGAGCAGTGGGTATGAGGCAGGGGTGGAATTAGGGTGAAGAAAGCAAGTCTGGATAAATGTTGGGGTGAGGACAGAAGAGGTTGCAGATGAGAGGGGTAGACTTGCATTGACAAGTTTAATGAACTGAGTAGCTGTCTACCAGGATCTTTCTTTCTCCAGTGCCTGTTTGGAGCTCAGGGCTTCAGCTCTGAGCCCTGGCAAAGGGTTCCTGTCCCTCCCTAAACTTTCCAGAGAACTATCTGTGTCTCAGCCGTTGTGCATGGCAGATGCCTGCTCAGGCACTGTGTGTGGATAGAGGAATGATGCCAAGTGTGCAAGAATGTCTCTGGTTTGGGGAACTATGTACTGTGCTATGATCCTCGGATTCCTGGTTTTTGAGAGAGGGTTGGTTGGTTGGTTGGTTGATGTATTCTGCTGGCCTCCTGCTGCCCTGAGTGGCTCTGAATCCTGGAAGAAGAATGCTGCCTGTTGGATTCCCCCTCCCTACATGATGGGAGGTGAATCTGGGGCTTCAGAACAAGGCAGGCTGGTCCCATGATTTAGGTCTCTTGCATTTGAATGCTGCCCTGATGAACTGGATTCAGTTTCCTCAGTTACCTGAAGCCTACTTTTGTGTTTCTGGCCAAGGGCTGGTTTTTGCAGGCATTCAGTATTCCCAGTTACAACAGGTATTAGTGAGAGTTGGGCTTTACAGGTATAGCATGAAGGTCTCTGAGAAACAAGATTTGTGGCCAGTCTGGACTCTCCAAAATTAGGAAAACATTTTTAAATTTATTTTTATCTGATTATTTTTCTTCCCCTCTCCTGTTCTCAAAACAGGTGATTTAACTGCAGGAGTACTTAAGTTGCTTTGTGGATGACCTGTTAATGAGAAGTACAGAAAGCCCACGAGGCTCTGAACAACCTTGTCTTGCTGACTGGTGCTTGAGCACAGAAATAAGGCATGGTGCCATGCAGTAAACAGCAAGTAGAAAACAATGTAAAATCATTAAAATGTATTATCTACTCTGTGCAGATGAGGGGCAGAAAATTCTTAGGAAAATCTTTGGGAATTTAGCTGCTGTTGCTGAACTTAAGTTAGGGTAAAGATGGTGTTTGTGCAAGTCTTGGTACTACTGCAGAGAGGAGGTCCAAGTCCAGCCACTCGTCTGACACGGGATCGTGTTTATTCTGACACTAGGTGTTATGTTACACTAGGAATAAAACAGTCACTTGCTGACAGGGTAAGCTCTGCTTGCTGTGAGGGAAGGTGACGCTGCCGGGCTCTGTATTAGAGGCTGAATATGACTGTTCAGTTACAACATCTCCAGACCCTGCTGGGAACCTGAACTGTTAACCTGAATGCTCATTTTTATGTGTTTTCCACTGAAACTGTTTAAAAGCATCTCTGTTACTGTGAATTCCTGCTTATTTGTCATAAAGAGGGAAAAAAAATACCAAACAGGAATTAACAAGAGGATTTTCTTTGTGACTTCAGTGCCTCATTAGGAGGTTTATGATCAGGCTTTAGGAAAGCTTTCCTTAAATTATTTTAAGGTTCTAATGATAAAAACCTCGGGGAGGTCATGCACATGGGGGATTTAATACCCCTTCAGAACCATCTGGCATTAGATTACATCCAGGGAAAGAACAAAATCTGGCAGTAATATTCATCTCCATTAACCCAGAATACAGGCTGATATGATTACAGCAGAGAAAATGCTCTTACTCTGTCACCAGGAAAAGCTCTTAATAGACCTGGGCTAAATTGGTTTATAAAACTGAAGACTTCTTGAAGCATGGATCTGCCCTCTCATTGAGTGCATCAGCTTTGACTTTTAATATGTTTTATATCTTTTTAACCTTGACAACTAATACGTTAAAGTATAAAATACTGCTAGGGTGAAAGATGGTGTTTGGAGCTCCCAACTCTGCGCACGCAGTGTTAATAGTGTAAGTACAATGCTGGAGCATGGCCCATTCATGCATTGCTTCTACCTCTTTTCAAGAGCATCAGCAAGATCACAGTCCCAGTGACATCCTCAGCAAAACTCCCACTGATGTCAGTGGCAATTAGATAACCTCCTCTCAAACCACTCCTCCGAAACCCCAAAGCGGCAAAGTGTTTAACCACGCACTTGGCCTGAAGCACGCTGACTGCTTTAGGATTTACTTACTTAGCTCTAGGAAAGCCTGTACTTAAATTCTTAGCTAAACCAGGAGTTTAGTGGAAAGTTTAGAAAATATAAAAGGGTAGAGTAAGAAGGGACCCATGTGGGGCTCCCACTCCTCTCTGCCCCTCAGTGTGAGGGCGTTTGGTGCAAACCCAGCTGAGTGTGAAGCACCCCAGGGAGATGGTTGCTTCTCTGCTGAGTTCACTGCCTTTCACCCTAACTGCTGGGCAGACTCTCCTCAGCCTCCTGGGCTGCTCATTAGTTCTTGCATCATTTTCATCTTGTCGCTCCCCATCAGCACAATGACTTCTCCAGAGATGGTCTTCTCCCCCTCCAAATTTTCCTGTCCTTTTACCTCCTCTTCCCTCTGCTCCCAGCTAAGTGGCCGGACAGCTCCTCTTTTTCTGCAGGAGTTATGATTTGCTTGCTATATGGAGAGCAAAACCATATGGGAGATGAGAAAAGGCCATTTATCTCAAAGTCTATTAAGATGTGAACATCTCACACTAAGGCTTCAGTTCAGCCAGGCTTTCTTGCACATGTTGCTGTCATCTCTTTCCACCAGAACAGGGATGGACTCCTGAGTCAGACTAAATGATCCTCTTAGATCGTCATCAGATAAGTACTTAGCATGGCCCTGCGTACAAAACATTTAAAGGAGAAAAAATAAAAAGACACTATCATGTCTTTTTCCCTTGTTCTGAGAAGCCACCTGTGCCAGCTATCCCTTTGGAAACAGCTGTTTGCTGAAGGAAATTGTTATCATCCTGAGACAGGGTTGTAGAGCAGGAAATGCAATGGGTATAAAGCCTGGCAAAGGGAAGTTAGCTTTACGTTCATTAATTAGATGCTTCTACCTGAGTGACTAAGAGGGGATGATGTTACTGAATTAATAACTGCTTTAAGGATGGGAGACCAGAAGATGGGCTCCCAGGAATGCCAGCTGTGTGGCTGGTTGCAGGGCAGCGAGCTCAGCACATGGCCCAGGGCACTGCTCCGGGGTGCCGTGGTGCTTCCCTGGCCAAGGCGGACTTCAAGCGTGGTATCAGGTCCTTAATGCTGATACTGGCTTCCTGCTTCTTTTCTGCAGTCCCCACCAACAAAACAAAATCACTGCTCTTTTAATTCAGGGTGAAAGCTTCCATCTTTCACACTTCTGGAAAATTAAGAGATAGGGAGTCCTCCAAAACACAGCTTTGGTGGATGTCCTGCAGTGTCTGCTGTTATGTTTCTGCTTCCTTCTCCGGGCTTGTAACATATTTGCTGACGGATTTATGCTGCAGTTGGAAACCAAAACCCAGGACAGCCTGTTCTCTTGCTTCGTGCTATAAACATAAATACACTCACATAGCCATTTGTATCTGGTTCTTTCTATCTGCACAAGGATTTTATTATCTTTCTCTAAAGATGTCCTGAAGGGGAGCAAGAGACTAGCAACAAAAGGAAGTGCTTGAACAGGAACAAGAATAAAAAGGAGCAAAGGGCAGGAAGTTGCTAAGAGACCACGCAAGCGAGAGCAGGGAATTAATGGCAGATATCAAAGCAGCTATTGGAAACCGCATGTTTTCCTACAAGGGCCCATTTATTGAGTAGGAGCTGCTATCGGAAGGCAGCAGAGCTGCTCTGGTCTGAAGTGCATTTGTAGCGTGAAGAAAACTTTTTCCCGTCTCCAGCTTTGTACTTTGCAGGATGAGTTGCTCAGTTAATGACAGACCTTTAAATTAACTCATGTTGTGGAGCAGCAGAGCGAATAATGTGGAAAAAAATGCAAGCAATTATGGTTTAAATAAACCTCACCCACTGCGTTATTAGAAATTACCTGAGATGAGATTTCAGTGGTATTAGATTTGTCTTCCAGATGAGTTATCCCAGCTCTCCTGTGTGAGAAACTGGGACCCAGAGGGTTTGCAAAGTGTGGGAAACACTGAGTAATTCCAGGCAGGCAGCACAGAGCTCTCAGCTGCTTTGTCAAAGTCCTTATTTTCAGGTCCTGGTTTTGTTGTTGCTAAATACACTGAGGGCCTTTTGACTATAAAAGACCCAACAAGGCAAATGGGTGGGGGAGGAGAGAGGGCAAGAGAGGAACAAAAATCAAATTGGAAGGTGCTTACCTGATAACGTGAAGTTTGCAATGACTAGAAAAAGCCCACATTAACCCCCTTAGTACCCACCGGTTCTGGACTCAGCTGAGATTACATGTCATAGCCCATCGGCCACAGCCACCCTGAGCAAGCCAGGGTGCTTTGCTTGCATAGGCAAAACTACTGCGGTCTTCCAGCCGCTGCTGTGGGAGAAGTGCTCCAGCAATGCTATTTCAAATGATTCCAGCTGTTCTCCACTCCCTCAGAGATATCATCAGAGAGTAGTCGCTTACACAGAGATTACTTTAATGATATCAAAGGGTGTGGAAGAAGGCTGCTAATTAGTGAACCCTCAAGGTACAAAGATATAAATAGCCCTGGAGCAGCGAGAGCAGATCCAAATCTGTGGTCTAACATTATCTCGGGCTGAAAGCATTATGTGTCGACTGATTCCACCAGAGGTGGAGTGATTGAACTTTCCTGTTGAGCTGAACAGCAGGGCTTGTTTTGATTGATAAAGCTCCTAGTCAGATTGTGCAGCATATTATCAATTTATTGAGCCACCTGCCATGCCTGAGACAGGAGCAGCAGTAGCAAGAACTTAGTCTGGGATGAGCAATCATTTTGGAGGGAAATTACTGGCTTGTACTTTTACTTACTAAAATAAATAAATAAAACAACACCTTTCTCAATTTCCATTGCCAACAGCTAAAATGCTCTTGGGGTCCAGCCAACAACTGTGATAAGCAGCTGAAATTCATCAAGTGAGAATTTGCTAGAAAAATAAGCCTATCCTACCCAGTATGGTCATAGCAGAGAGGAAATGTCGGTGCTGGAGAGATGGAAATAGCAGCATGGCCCCTTCTCAGTCTCTTTGCAGACTGAGGAGCCACACCTCTCATCTCACAGCTCTGGTGCCAGTTCATTCTCCACCTTTCTGCACATCTGCAACTGGCAAACCAGTCAGCTCCTCCTAAGTTGCCAACCTGTATTTTGACGCAACCTACTGTACTCCTCCACATTTTGCTGTCTGTAAGGATTACTTAAGATTTTGGGAGGTTTTTGTTTGGTGTTTTTTTTTTTTCTTCTTCAGTCCTATGCTGTGTTTCTTTAATACAACACAAACCAGCCGCTTGCAGTGGACTGACAGCACTATCACCCTGTGATAAACCTAGTGATTTGGTTTTAAAGTGAAGACTGTCTTAATGGAAGGGGGTGGCAGAGCACAAAAACTAAAACAACCTTCCCTTCAAAATACCAGCCCAGCCGTAAGTGTGGACTTGCACAGCTGTTTCCGAGCACGGTATCCGAGCACTGCACGTAAGGAGCGCTTCTGCAGGACCACACAAGTTCACTGCGATTCCTAAATCCTAGCCTCACAACTGGGAAACTCCCGCCAAGTCGCTTGAGACAGTGGCACCTGGGAAGTATTATGTGAGTCTGTATTGCATCATGAGAACCCTATTTGCACTTAATTACATATCTCCCTCCCTCCCCCCAATAGAACAAGCGGGACAGACGCTGCATCTACAAAGTGAGAATGAAACACAGTTTTTAAGTGGAATCTGACAGCCAGAAGCCTAAGAGCAGACTTCAGGCAAGATCCCAGCAATGAAGATCCTCACAGGATTGAGCTGCTCAGACTGGTGACTCTTGGTGCCATCTATAGCAGTGATCCCATGTATCCTACTGCAGGTCTGTCTCACACTCCTGCCTCCTTTTGCCAAATGATACAGAAACGTTGCTGAAGAGGTCTTGACCACGCTCATCAAACTTGGTCCTTCTGTGTGAGCCCATCTCCCACCCAAAAGCCCAGACGTTATCTTCACAAACCTCCTGCCGGGGGTTTTGTACAGTGCTGGTCGTAACGGCCCTTCTCAAAGCACAGTAAGATGCCTTGCAAGGATTAACCTGCGGACTGCACTGATGCCTCTGTATTTGCGGCAGTAGGTTAATAAGTATCACTTGGGCTAACAGATGCAGACTGCTCTGGCAGGGATGAGCGATGGAGAGGCAGGAAAGCCTCATGCCGGCTTTGCTGACCCATGGCATGTAACAGCAGCATCACCACGTTGTGTTTAACAGGAGCAGATCCCCTGTAAACAGACACAGCTGGTAGGTGGGCGCAGATCCATCACCAGCTAACACCCGCCTGAGGCCCAGTGTTTATTCCCTGGAATGGCTGGAAGACAAGATGTTGCTGTTCCGCAGGGCATTCCAGGGTGCATTGATGACAAACGTGCACACTGCTCTTTTTAAAGCAACGTGTTGGAAGTGTGCATCTCCATGAGCATTTCTAATTTGGGCTCATTACTTAAGCTCTTGCAGTTGTGTGTACCTGGGGGCTTTACTTTTTTATTCTCCTCTCGTTTACAAGTCAAATTCCCCCATCCTCTGCCGTGTAATCCAAGACAGGAAATATCTTTACTGTTTGTATCAGGCCACAGTAATGCAGTCACTGATCTGGCACAAGCCTGGGCTGCTGTAAAGCGGTGATCCTCTTCCCACTGCCCATTCCCCACCAGCTGTCTTGCAATGACTCTATGATTCATGGGTCTGGGCTTTAATTCTGTAGTTTCTTTAAGGAGGGCCCCGAAGATATGATGGAAAAGTAAGTTTATCAGATGCGATATAGTTGAATGAATAAAGTGAATGTTCCCCTACATGAAAAAAAAATACAAATTCAGCAACAAAACTTTTAATTTACCTAGTTCAAAAATTTTCAGGTAGTGATTATTCTCTTGGCTGAGAAGTGAGGTTCCTCCAAATTTTGTATTGTCTATTCATCTGCATGGAAACCACTTGACACAAAATTTAATTAATGCAGGTCACAAGCTGCTTCTGCGCTGCTTCTCTTACAATGGTTTCAGTACAAAATGGAAGATCTTTCATGGTTTCACTTTAAAATTTGTCTGATTAAATCTATCATTTATTTAGGTGTAGTCTGCATTTTAAAACATAAGAAGAAAAATATATGTGAGTAAAGGCATGCTTTGACACTTTAAAATTTCCAGCATCTTTTCAGGTGGTGGGTAAATTCACTCTATGGATGAGTCATTGACACTTTTTCATACACTTTCATTTTGATATGTGTTAAATGAGCAAATACTGGGACAAAAAAAAAAAAAAAAGTTCAGCTTTCCTGCTTGCTTTGACATGTAGTTTAAGCATGTTCTTCTAACTACATACCAAGGCTAGCTGGTGTCTTGTCTATTTGGCACATTCAGAAAACATGCATGTCTAGCTTTGCAGATGAAATGTGAGTCATTATTGCAATTAAATGGTTTATATGCTGTGAAACACTGTCTTTATATAAGACAAAACACTGTTTACAATGCAATGCATATTGGATACTATAGGATGAAAAAAATTTCTTTTATTAGGATTGTAGTTGATTTCTTCTCTGTAAAGTTCTAATAAGCTATCCCACACTCTCAGTTTTAAATGTGTTTCTGATTTTAATGAAGTGTCTGCTTTAATGATGTGTCTGTTTTAATGACATGTGAATCCCAGTCAGAAAAAGCTATTTTACATGGTGACAAGAAGAGGGTGTTTTCCCCCCAGATCTTTGGGAGCTGTGCCCTGTGGTCAAGTTCCCCCATGAGACAACAGCTCAGGTTTCCTTCAGTACTGCAGAAAGTACCACAACGATGAGCTCATGGGTATCACTGTTTTTCAGCTCTCTCTAGAATATGGTAGAAAGTTTACATGATTAAATTCCTTTCAGTATTGGGAAGCTGATACTCATTCACATTCAAGGCTTTTCAATCTGATTGTATGCCATCTGGCTATTTCATTATTCAATAAGCTCTGCTGGCCAAGGAACGTAAGGTGGAATTGCTGTAAAATAGCTGTGGTATGAGATGGTACCTATAATCATTTTTGCTTTTTCTCGGACTTCCTCACAACTTTTTGGAGTTGAGTTAATTCTGTTTTTCACATTAATAACTGGGCAGTATTCAGCAATGCAAAGTCTCTTACCTTGTTTTATGGACATTTTTCCTCATGAGGGGTAGGACCTGCCGTACCTCAAAGTGAGTTTAATCCGGCTGCTACATGGGCAGGCACTTGTCAGAAAGGAGGTGGTTTTAGTGTCTTGAAAAAAAAAATAAAAAAAAAACATAAAAAATGGAAACTTCTTGGAAAGTTAGGATCCTGGATACTGTTTGGATCCTGCTGGAACTGGAAGTGCTGTCTCCGCAGCACTTTGTTGGACGTCACTTCTAGTTACACATGTGCCTAAGTATTTTGTGGAGCTGGGCCCTCAGAGCCTGCAGAAACACCCACGCACTTCCAGAGACTATCCAGGGGCAGGCGGCCTGCAGTTCTTCCCCCGGAGAAACCCACCATGTCTTTGAGCACCGAAACACAGTCTGTCCTGTGTGGAGCTCCTCGGCTGGCAGGGACGGACGGACAGATGGACAGACAGACCACTGCACACCCCTCAGGCAGCACCCGCAGGCAGCGGATTTTCCTCTGGCTGCAGGACAGATTTCCTGAGGCAGCTGGAGGATGCCTGGGCTCTTGTTTTATTAGTGTTTTTCCAGCCAAGGTCTGCAGCCAGCTCATCCCAAATCAGCTGCGTATTATCTGGAGTAATGCAAGGAGGTTTTTTAGAGGATATGCTCATTTTATAGGGCCTCTTCTCATCTAGGAAAAAGTATATTAGATGTGCATATTGCTCTAGGAGCAGACAAGAAAATTAATTGTGACCCTTACTCATGCTGCAGGTATGAGGGAGGATGAAAACTGCTCCTCTCCTTTTTGGCCAGCAGCTGGCTCCTGCCCGGATTGAAAAATAAAACAGGTTAGGTCAGGGTTTTCCTCGCTCGTGCTCCTTCCAGGTCACCGAGTGTGAGCTGGCCTGCAGCTCTGCTCTAGCACTGCGGCACCAAGGCTGGAGGTGGAGGTTCTGCTGCCCTGTGCGGCTCAGCAAGCCAGGATGGTCTGCCTGGCCAGCAAAAAAAAGAAGAGTTCCATGGCGTAGGGCTGCCTGATGGAAACTCCAGATCACCACTGGCCAGGATGAGGGTGGCTTTGCTCAAGCAGATTTTAGGGTGAAGCTGCTCTGAGCCCCAAGGCAGCAGAGCTGCACCACAGCTCTTCTCCAAGAGCCAGCAGAGCCTGGACTGGCCAAAACGGCACTTGGCCTCGAGCATCTCCAGGGGGACTCTGCATGTACGCTCAGCTTCTGCCTGCCTGTTGCCCAGTGTAATCCGTAGGTTGACAAATCCATTGACTCAACATTGACTCGAACAGGGCTTTGTCTTAGGTTTGAGCACGTCAATTTTTTGAGAAAACCTGGGTGTCAAATTTCCTTTTTTCATTTATAATAAAAAGAAGGAAATTCACTACAAAAACACACTGCACGCGGAAAGATGTAAAAGACATTCAAGAAGTGCACAGCTCATTGTTTCAGGCAGGCTAAGCAGTGGGACTGAGTTAAACCATTGTTAGTATCTGTTTCACTTTCTGAGTGATTTTAAATTGTATAGTTACGCTAAACAATTTTGAATAAAGAATTTTTTCCTAGGTGGCTTCCTATCTGTCTTTCCTCAATCAGAAAGTTTGGCTTAATCTGCCGAACTTCAGTGCAGTTGTGTGACCGTAGCTAGATCTTTCTATCTGGATAAACCAATGCTTTCTCATAATGCTGCAAAAAGGATATATAAATAGATTCAGGGACAATTTGTCCAGCAAGAATCTATAGCACAGAGGGGATTCTGGAGTCATCTTCAAAGTGCATGTTGATATTTCTAAAATGACCTATGAATGTCCGTCTAGTTTGTTAAGAGTCCAGAGGGATTTTCAATATGATAGACTCAGGTTATTGAATTACCACTGGAAAAGCGGAGTTGACCTCCAGTGGCAAATATTTCTGCAAAAAACATCAGCAAATTTTTCATTTGGGGAACTTTTTTCCATTGTTCCTTTTCTCGAATCAAAATAAAAAATAGAAATGTATTGAATGAGGCAAGAAAACATAATAAATATTTTGTTGCGTTTTCGGATAAGCAACGCAGCCTAACCGCTAACAAACATTGGCCACATCTACTTCTAGCAGATACTCTAAGTCGAAGATGCCTTTGAACTTGTGCTAGAAATGGGATGAAATCGCAGTCCTCTTTATGCTGATTTTGATTAGAGCCAGTGAGAACTGCCCCCCTGCACCAGAGTTCCTTTGTGCGAGGCTGACTAATGGAAATGTGCCAGGTTCAATAACATGGTGGTGGGAAGCGCCTTCCTGGGACAGACTTTCAGCTCAGAAAGAGCTGTGATGCCTCCCTGAAAAGCAAGAGGCCTTGTTGTGCTTGGTTTGGAGACCCGCACGGGGGTTTCCATCTCCCCAGTGTTGTCCTGACTACCAGATTATACTGGCAGGCACTCTAATCTGGTGAATGCTTCGCTGTTCATACAAATTAAGCAGTTCCAGCAGGAGGGAGCTAAAAAAAAGCCTGTAATGAGCAGAAATAGGACCTGAACCTCAGTCTTCTGCACGGAGATGAGTACTCACATGCACAGGTTTTAAAAGAAAAAGGCAGTTTTGATTTTGACCATTAGTAAGCCCAGCCTGTGGAGTTCAGATGATGGATTTATCAGTGCTTTCAGGCTCTTCAGGGAGGTTTTTTCAGTTCAGCCCTTTAGTAATGGCTTCAAGTTTTAAGGCATTCCCCTTTGTAGTCTCCAAATGACCTCTTAAATTTCCAGACTCAGGGCACTAGAATAAAACCTTTATGGACTCCATTGCCCTAGCGCATGTGACATTTGTTTGACACTAATACCCTGCCACCAGATCCCGATTGGACATGCTGGCTGTCTCCAGCAGTGCTTAACCTTGGCCCAGCCCCTTGTGCTAGAGAAACCCTTTCTGGTTATTGAACCCATAACCATCTCTGCATCCCCTGGGTACCCTTCAAGGCAAAATTCCATAAATGGCATCTTTCCTGGACAGAGGCACCCCAAGGTCCAGTCCCTTAAACCCAAAGCTTCATGCTACAGCAGTTACATGCCTCCAGTTGTTCTGTGAGAGCTCATTAACCCACCCGACCCCCCTCCAAAAAAATGTGATAAAAGACGAAGGGACACCGGATTAGGAGATATGTCTGAAGTACAGGAAATGTTATTTTTAAACAGCTTGAGAGGGTTAAATCAACAAAATCCTAAACTCCTCCCTGTGGATCCCATTCCCATCTTCTTGCAAGCATGAGGTCTGGACAGCGTCCCCAGGCCAGAGCACACATCCTGTCTGCTGAGCTGCGGCTCCTCGGACGTGCCCGTGGAGTGGCCCTTAGCAGGGTGGCCCCTCTTCACAATTTGCTCGGTCCAAGTGAGCCAGCACCAGTCATTCCACTAGATATCAAGCTCTGCAAAAAATCTCGGTGGTATTTCACTTCACCATGGTGCAAGAATAAAGCAAAATAGCAATTATAATGTAAAATAAAGCTTCAGAGAAAAAAATCAAAACAAAGCTAAGATCACTGTTATCTGTAAAGCAAAACAATAAAAAATGACACAGGTCAGCCCCCTGAATCCTGATGTTCCCCATGTGTGAGAAGCAGAATTTCATCTGTGTCATGCACCTGAAGTCCATTTCTTTGCAGCAAGAGAATCAACAGTTTTGTGGTGAGAAATTAAAGCTGAAACGAAGCATTACTATTCTGCAGACGCAAGCAGAATATGTTGACACACACGGGGCACTGCGTTTTACAGTCATGTAACTGCTTTCTGTTCACCACAAGAAAACATGCAATTTGCTCATTGTTTTGCAATGTGCTCCAAAGCATTAAGAGGAATGATCATTGATAAAATGGTAATAACTGGGTGAGTGCAGCTCCACTTTCTCGCTTCAGCTTGCCAAGACTGGGGGAGCTGACTAAGCACTGTCCAGGCTAGGAGTGGACAGAGAGCAGATCTGGTTATCTTCTTATATATCGAGTGGAAATACCCCAAGGGGAACTGCAATCTGAAACTAGCTCAAGTGGTTTGGCACATTCTGTGATATAACCTTCACATCAATAGCATCACCCATGAGATGCAAAACAAAGGCCACGCTATTGTATAAAATCTTTCTTCCCTCTGGGCAGAAATGGATCTTGCTTCCTCACTGCTTGCCAGCTACCCAAGTTGTTTAGTAATTGTTTAACTTCATGCTGATGAATGAATGGTAAAACTGAAACAGAGCTGCAGAACACAGTTCAAACAGCAAGATAAAAAGGATGGATAACGCATGGATAGCAGTGTCCAGAAGTGAAATGTGAAAATGCTGATAAATGAGAACTAAGTTTCTAAATGGCAAGAAAGCAACACATGGAATGGATAAAAATTGAAGTGAAACAAAGTGGGGGTAGCACTACGTGGCCTTGTTTGCCACATGTTGCTGATTTTCTGGACATTTGAGGAGGAATTTTTGGGTTTGCCATTCTGCATCACTGATGGAAGTACTACCCTTTCTGCTCCAGAGCCAGCCTAGAGGTCTGATTTTTTGGGCACACTGCCAACTTCACCTTTCAGGTGTCTCTTTATTATTCTCTTACTGAAGCTTAAGTTTTGCTTGAATTTACTGGAAGTTCTTACCAGTCTTGTTCTGGATGAATTTTTTTCTTAATAGGGAGAGCTAAAGGGAGTTAGCACCTACACAGCAGGGAAGGCTGTTTGCAGGGGAGCTGACAGGTACATGCCACCGTGGAGTCCACAAGGCTTAGGTGTTTGATGGGTTCAGGACATGCCCTATTAAGGAAAGAAACTTTCCCCTGTTAGAAGTAATGTGTTTAAAACAAGGATATTCACGTTCTGCTCTATTTCTCAGCCTGGTAGCCCTGGAAGGTGAGGACCCACTGGCTCATAGTCTTGCTGAGCGATGCGATGCGATAGCTTTTTTTGTCCTGCAGAAAAGTAAACTGAGTCATTTTATGATCTCATATGTCCAGATAGGGCCATGGTTGTCCACGTGGCACAGCAGCTTCTTCTGCAAGTGGTGCCATGGACATCAGTGGGACTGCCTACTGTGCATGGAACAATTCAGAATAACCTGTAGCAAACAGTAATCCAGAGACCTGCGGATACTTCTGCATTGTATCATGTTTTATTGAGTCACACATAGGAGAGTTTAAAGACTAGATGGGACCATTAGGTTACCCAAACTAGCCCCCTCATGTCTCAGGATGTTTAACTTCACCCATCTGTCCCTGTGCAAAGCAAGAAACCTCTATTTGGCTTGCACATGTCTTCCAGGAAGGCATCTAGTCTGGATTTAAAGATACCAAGAGACAGATGATCCATCACATCATCGGGTAGTTCATTTCAAAGGTTAATCCTTCTCACTTTGAAAATGCAATACCTTATTTCTCATCTGAATTTGCCTGGCTTCAGTCTCTACCCAGTCATTCTTGCTGTCTTCCCTCATTATTAAATAGTCTTTCAGTGTCTGGTATTTTCTCCCCAAGGTTTCTTCTGCCCCATAGTCAAAGTATTTCTAAATCTTATTGCAAAGAACAAGCTCTCTAAGCAGGGACTGAGCAAGCATTTCCCTAGTACTCAGCTCACTTTGCCCTCCTCTCCAGTAAAAAACACCTCCTGCTTTTCTGCAGTCAAACACCGGTGTTGTCTGTGGCTTTGCAGCACTGCTGCTGCGTACCCGGGGAAGGCTGTGCCCCCCTTCGTGGGACCACACAAGCCCCTTTTTGCTGTAGCACCATGGCAGGTCTGGCCTTTGGGAGCTGTGTGGCCTCCAGGTCCTGCTCCCAGCTGTCTGTGTTGGAGTTGGCCATGGTGAAACTCATCTGATTTCACTAAAGCAAGCGGTCTAGGTGACTGACTGCTCTCTCCATGTTTACCACACTATGAATTGTCAGTTTGCACCCAGATGTTAGCAGTGACATTTTTTATCTCCAATCAGAATTTTCTAATCAGTTTCCTAATCATTTTTTTAAATCAGGGGCTGCAGCAAAACAATATGCTCTGTGTGCTCATAAAATGTTTTTTTAGTAACAGGGAAGAACTTGAAAACTTTGAGCCAAGTGAGTTCTTTGTATTTTTTTTTCTTTTAGTTTTGTCTTTATTTTGACAGTTATGTCTCTATCTGTTCCATAGGCCATTGCACAGAGCAGCTCCACCCTGATCCAGGGTCATGCAGGAGGTTATGAAAATTTACTCACCGCTTCACTCTATGCACTGTAGGTTTTGTGAAATGGATTCATTTAGAAGTTTAATTACTGGAGATTAAATATATGACAGTAGGGCTAGACTAGAACATAATGCTGATGCTCAGCCAACCTTGAACCTGCATATTTGACTTGCTCAGCAAAATCCCATCAGATTTGTAGAACCACCAGATTTACCTATGCACATTTTCAGGTTGGTGTTTTGTGGGAGCTGTTTTTTTCTTCTATGATTTATGTGATGTTAGAGGATTATGTTAAAAGTACTTAAGTCTTCATCTCCTTTTCTCAGCCTTGAAAACTCAGCCAACTATGGATTAAAGAAAGTTAATGCTATATACAAAGTGGTCCTTTATACAACTTTTGCAAGATGCTTTTCCAGTTTTATTTTGCTAACAAAAGCATCACATACATGAGTTGAATCCCACTTTCAGCTTTACATAGTCATCAAAACTTATGGTAGTTGATGGAGAAAGTGAAATATAGAATTAAAAAAAAAGAAGACTGAGCCAGGAAAAAAAAAATCCCAGAAGGCAGAAACTACAGCTGTAAATGAACCAAAAAAAAAAAGAAAAAAAAAGTAATTATATTTCTCTATCAGCTCAAGAAATGACCCATATTTATTATGAGGAAGGACTCTGTGACAACCTATACACTTTCAATTTTCCCCAGACTGATAGTGATAGCGTACGGGATTCATCCATCCACAAAGCCCACTCGACTTCTTGTTTGCTCTCAGAGCTCTTCATGACCTGACCGGTGGCCGGTTTCCCCTCTGGGAATGCTTTGCAGAGAGGGGCTAACCCCGCTCACCTGGGCCACAGAGGGACCGTGCAGCTCCTTGCCCCTGTGCATCTCTTGAGTTGATGGAGCTAGAAGGGCTCCAGAGGCACATTTAGAGACACTTCCCTCTCTGGATCATAGAAGAGGCAGTGACACATAGGCGTCACCTTGTTCATTCACTAGAAAAGACCAGCTGTATCTAGATTACTCCCCAGAGATACCAATCTAAGCTGAACCCAGTTACTGGGATGCTGCACCTGCCCCAGCGATGCACTCCAGTGCTTAATGAGCGCTACTTCTGGGGAGCAGCCTGCAGCCCACCCACCTGTGGTGGAGCATTAGGAGTTTGAGCTGGCCACATGAAACTCTTCAAAAGTGTTGATGCCTCAGCCTCTGCTGTTTGCTGGTGGAGGAGGCTTCCTGGAGGTAGCATTGCTCTGACCCTCTCTGACCAGGGGTAGCTACAGCAGGTAGGAAATTTGCTTGAGCATATTTAACTGCTCCTCTACTTCCTAACACAATTTTAGGTGGCTTTGTGCTGTTCTTTTTTTCTTGCTTCAGCTGAAAATTTAGGGTTAACAGTTGGCACAGACACATGTTATTATACCCTCACTGACTTCATTAGCCTATACTGATTTAAATCAATGCAGGAAAGGCTTTTAAAGAAAAAAAAACTAATAATAAAGCCAGAATGGACTTAGCATACTAGGTGACATGTTCTGATAGAGATCAGTGCTGGCATTGGGTTGGATCAGAAACAGAAAGGACTGATAGGTCTCTCTTCCTAAAGCTGGTTCTTGTGCCACCACCAGGGTGACACAGATATTCCTTGTGCTTTGTATATGTGTGTTCTGTGCCCACATAATACTAATGCATGATTTTCTGGGTCTGTAATTAGAAAATCCTGACTTCTTCCAACATTTTCCAGCAGTCAAGCTAACAGCTAATTTTGAGAAATATGGAATCAGCTGCTGCATCTCTGAATCCTGGAGCACATCTTTCCAAGAGACACATTTCTGGAGACAGCAATAAACCACAGCCATAATTTTGTGAGGAAAAACAATAGCAGCATCCTTATACATGAGGGAGTGCTCTTTCATGTGGTGAGCTCAGCACCAACCCCATTGCTCAACAGGAGATCACATAGCAGTTGTGAAGCACCAAATGAATGAAAACAAACTGACTTTTTGCCACGCGTTCGTTAACCTGGGGACTCTTGTTCTCCCAACCAGCACCACTGTGGAAGGGACCTGTGCCCACAGGTCAGAGATGGGTGGCTGCTGCCATGCTGTGACCTTTATTTGCTCCCTTGCAGTGTTCATGCAAAGGGGACCTTTTCCTGTGAGTGGCAAATGCAGGATCACACCTGCGGTCTTCCTGGCTAAGAAGAACATGAAGTTGAGGCATATTCAGGACAGCTGAGAATAATTATTTTCTAACTGATGTGGTAGAGACTGATGACCCTTTAGAACCATTTGATTCATGTGAATAGATTTTCTGGGAGCTGTACTCAAATGTTGATGTGATGAGCATGATTCTTTCTTCTACGGTTCTGTGGCCTTTTTCACCATGTTTTGAGCCAATTCTTACAATTCACATCAATGTGCCAAGTAAAACATCCTGAACATAGTTCCTGCATCTGTGCAGTAGTTGGCTTTCAAAGTTAACCGTCCTTGTTCTGTCATATTTTTGGAGATGCCAGCAGTGATTAGACATTACTATGGGCTAATTGCTTGTACAATTTCAGGGTTTTTTTTGTTTTGTTTTTTACCTTGCAGCTGCCTTGAAATTTACAGCTGCAACAACAGGAACAAGCCCCATGCTCTCAGAAAACACAAATATGTCAAAAACAAAACAAAACAGTTTTTTTGTGTTTTGTTTGCAGCTGTTTATCCAAAAATTGGAGAGCTACTTATATCCCCTCACTCTGAACCATATAAACAGACATTACCCCAGTCTGAGGCAACATATATTTAATGCCAGCCCGGAGCTCAGCAAAGGCACCTTTTCAGCTCAGAGAGAATTAATCACGTTTATGATTACTACTCTGGATCTCCAGAGGTTTCTTTTAATGCAAGGGATGCTGAACACTTTGTTTAAAGGATTAGTGTGATATGTGTTTTTTTCATGTTTGATACTGCTGTTCAATCCAGATGTATATGCAAATAGGACTCTACTGCTGCTGTAATAGCTGCATATACACCTAGGAGTCAACAGACAGGGTTGCAAATGCATCTGGGGGAGCAGCTGAATTTTAAAGCCCATCGTGCCGCAAGCACTGCTTCTCAGCCTCTGACTGGGGCATGTAAGCCATGGTTTGGAAATCTTATGTACAGTTTTTTCAAGAATAGCATTTGCACAAGGTTTGTTTTTTTTTAAAAAAAAAAAAAAGAAAAGAAAAAAGAAAAACAAAGCTTGCAGGCACACACCCAGAATGTTGCCTCTTTGGGGCAGCATTGCCCAAGGGTTAATATCTTTCTGCCCAGAATGAATTTCTGCATTAACCAAGCAGACTGTCCTTAGGATAGAGGCACCCAGATGATGGCAGGGTGCATAACATCCCTTTTATCAGAGCAGCTGTAGCTGACACTACATGTGTTTCCAGTCTGCCTTGGCTTCAAATAGTGTTCCTGGCCCAAGCATTGCCACCCAAAATAGAGAAATCATCTTGTTGTCTTTCGCAAATTTTGGCATGCCATTATTAGACTCAGATGCTGGAACACGTGCTAATGTTGGAGAGCCTACATCATGCCTGGGGATCTTTGCTAATCCCAAATTTCAGAGCCTCCCTGGTCTTGCCAGAACATCAAAGCTTAGCAGAGCATTGCAGCACAGATGAGGAAATTACAAAGGGGCAGTACATGGCAGGTAATGGATTAGGGTCTTTCGGAGGAGTGAATGTTTGGATCAGGAAAATGATACGTAATTATGAACTGTACAGGACTTGAGATGGTTCCAGGATGAATTTATATCTAGCTGCTTATTCTCTTGTCAGTGTTTCCTCTGCCCCTTCCCCTGTATCCTCTACAGGCAGAAATGTGAGAGGGCAAGTGTCTGTGCCCGTCTTCTCCTCTTCCTCCCATCCTGGCTGTGCTTCCAGGTGCTGCTGTGCTCAGACCCTGGAGTCTGTCTGCTCTGCTGTTAGCAACTCTTCACCTTGCTGCAAAAAACATATGGCAAATCAGTTCTCCTGCCTCGCTTTATGGGGACAAATCCCCAAGCAAAGACCAGCACATGAGCTCAGATACACACATACTCACACAGATGCTGGTCAATGCCAAAATGAAAATAGGAATAAGTAACCAAATCCAAAGCCACTCTAGGAAGCTCTATTTTCAAAAACATTTATCTGAGTAATTGTAAAAAGACGCTTGAATAGCCTTGGCCAGTTTCAGTTCCTAATTCTAGGAATAGCCTGGAAACAAAATGTTAAGCTGCCGTTTACAGGATAAAGCAAGTGCAGGCTGGCTAAGCAGGGAAGTGAGTGGTTAGACAGCATAGGCTGGGGAATTATAACTTGGCCTTCTTCTCTTCGTGCACAAGCAGAGCCAATAATATGCCATTTAAAAAGCTGCCCTAAGTATTGATGCGCTGGGGGAATCAGGGTGGGTGTGTAGCGAGGGGTCTCCTTGCCCGCTGGCTGCTGATGGGCACCTGTGTGGGCCGCCTCAGAGGGGAAGAATGCTCGCAAGCAGAAGGTCAGAGCTGCAGTGTATAAACCTGCATTGACTGATGTAACCAGAGAGGTGTCCGTGCTGTTGGAGTTCACATGCAATGTGACGTTTCTTACTGCATTTTCTACCTAGCGTGGCTTTCAATAAAAAGCCATAGCAGCCCCATTCCTTTCTGTCCTCTGTCTCCAGCCGTACAGAGCCACCTCTGCTCCCACCTCTCCAAAAGCTGCAGCTGTTTGTTGACTCTTAAAAGCTAACAGCGGCTCCAGAGCAGTGTCGTTCCCATACAAAGACCTTCAGCAGCATTTCTCACCCCTAGTCCTGAGATGCTGCACAAGTACTGTAGATGCTATGGGGAAGACTACATCCTGTTTCACCGTGGGAACTCCCTGGCTGTATAGAGATTTAGGATTTGCTGTGTAGTCCAGGTGCCTTTTGATTTGAGTTGTGGCTGCGTTAGTCATGCAGGAGAAGAGGTAACATATTTCACTGGAGCTGCTGGGAATAAACTGAGGCCAGGAAATGAGAAAATGTGGCTGTTCCTCACCTGCGTTTTCATTGCTTTCCGCCCTCCATGCTCCAGTCTCTCCGAACACGTCAGAAGGCACTCAGCAGCCCCAGGAAAACGGCTGTGTATGTGCTCTGCTGCTGTTATTGGCAAGTAAAGTTATTTCCTTTGGAAAACATGGCATGGCTGGTACTGCAGCACTGATGGCTCTAAAGCTTCTTCCAGTAGGTCACGGCATTATCTGCACACCACAGCACCAGTTAGTCTATTACTTTTCTTCCTCTGTCTCTCTTTTTTTGTCATAAGCAAGAAATAAGAAACTGTCCTTTCCCCTACTTACCTCATTAGGACTTTAATAACTGAAAGCACATTTTTGGCAATTATAGTTGGCAGTCATCAGGGTTTCTTTTTTTTACTTTTTTTTTTTAACAAGTCTGAACCTTTTCAGCAGTCTCAATAACAACAACAAAAAAATCCCCTCTTTTGGAAGCTTAAAAAAATAAAAGGGAAAAAGTCTTTGCCACTCTTGTGTAATATTCTCGAGTGGAACAATTAGCTTTCTATACAGTTAGCAAAATTAAGGAGTTTACAGTTTTTCCAGCTGTTTTCTGTGATGCAACATAAACAATAAGTGATAGCCTGCCTTGGAAACGCTCCATACAAGCCACACAACTGGATTCCAGCGTGATAAGGTTAGGTTACGCCGTCTGCTGCTGCTTGTTGTTCTTCTCAAATTTCTGAGTCAGCAAAAGCAACCAGAAGAAAACATGTGGATATCTTATCATCGCCCATTTTCATTCCTTCCTCATGCCAGGAGTAATGCAATAAAATTGGTGTAGGGGCATGCGGAGTTACCAAGGAATTTTTTGTGGTTTCTAGAGAAGAGATTTTGGGCTTTTCATGGGGGGCAGGGGGGGAACAATCCTATGGCATTTCCAGAAGAAAGAACTTGCAGAATAATGAAATAATGACACTGTCATGCCTCCGTCTAAGGTGAGCTCTGTAAAGCAGGGTCCCATCCATCATGGAAGTAGCCATGAGTGCTCTGCCCATGCTCTGGTTAGACATTAAGCAGCTTTGGTCTCAAATGAGGCTGTTTTTTTTACCTATCCACATAGATAAATCATGCCTTGCAAGAGGCACAAAGCATGTGATCCCCTTCCATCGTGTGGAAATGGGATGGGCAGCAAGCTGGTAGCAGGCGTGGGGTGAAAGGGGTGGAAGAAGGCTGTGTGTTACCATGGTTAGTTTGATGCTGCTGCCCCTCCAGCTCCAGAGCAGCGGTGGAGTAAATCTCAGTGGATCTAAGGAGCAATGGGTAAGAGTTGAGCTGGAGCAAGTACAGTGGAGTGGAGCCAAAATATTGTGCTGAAATAGTGCCCAAAGGGCAACGAAGCACCAGATTTAGGTGGTAAGCGTGTGGTTTGGGTATCTGAGCTAATACCTGCTCTGATACCGAGTCAGTGCTCTCAGTGTGGGAGTGAGCCAGTGGAAAACCCAATCAATCGTGTCTGCAAGTGCTTCAATTGCACATGCCAATGAAGCATCAATGTAGCCAAGGACTTGAGCTGAAACAGCCTCTGAAAATGCATAAACCTTCCTAGAGCTCAGAATTCACTTGAGAGCATCTTGCTGAGGGAAAAAATTGATTAAAAAAAAAAAAGTGCATCTCTTCTTTTTTTTTTTTTTTCCTCCCCTTCAGGCTGAGCTTTCTAAAACTACCATGCCTTTTTATTAATGCCAAGGCAGAGCCATGAAGGTTCTGTAGTGCTTCAGCTCCCATGGCAATCCACAAACCTGAGATGCTGAGATGCCTTTACAGGTCTAGACACCAAATACCTGCAGACGCCACAGCTGGAGAGGTAAATTTCCTGCAAATGCTATTATTTTATTGATGAGCTTCAAGTGGAAAATGAAGTGAAAGATGGCAGCTCTACTAGCATCTGATTCCACTTCTCAGTAACACTTTATCCTTCCATGATCTTTTCACCTGATGAGAAACGACAGGGTCTGATGCTGATTTTGTGCCAGGGGGAATCATCTGAATCTGAACAGAGCCTTCCAAAGAGATTTTTTTTTAATGAATTACAACATTTTTCCCTCCACTGACATGCAACAAGCCCTCTCCTGCCTCCCCCACGCCTGTCTCCTTCTATGGCTGCAATGTCTGGTCATGCCCTGCTCCATGGAGAAGAAACCAGGCATGTCTGAAGTGTTTATAGCTGACATTGCCAAGATACAGGAGGAGGCTCTTTGGGTCTGTGTGCCAAGTTACTAGCTACTGAAAGCGCACCAAGTCAGGGCCAGCGAATGCGCGGGCTGACCCAGCTAGGACTGACAGGTCCCTCGCTAATAAGAGGACTGAAGGCAACAAGCGGCATTCTCTGAGCAGTTTTGAGCCATTCCTCTAGGCAGACTAGACTAGAAGATAAATAATCTGATATCGATGGTGGGTTAACATAGAGCTGAGAACAGAGCAATGTCTCCAGAGCGTTGATCTGGTTGGGATACTGGCAATGACTGCAGCTCTTAAGTGAGTTGTGAAAAGGAGCAAGGACGTTCTTTGCAGTCTTTCCCTCAAAAATCTCCAATTCTTGTTGAATCAATGGCTTGAAGAAAAAGAAACTGATGTGAAGAGGTGGGAGAGAAACAGGCTATCGATGCACAAAGATTTTCTAGATTTTAGACATTTTTTCGTTCTGTATCAATACACTCTCTCGGCCTCCCAAATGGTTCTGCATAAAAAAAGATTGAAAAAGACCTATTCAGGAATAATGGAGAGCCTGAGGGCAGGGCCAATTGCGTGGGATCTGGGAGGTGCAGCTTGCTCTGAGTCACAGCGCAGGCTCTTGAATCTGGTTCTCCCATGTTCCTGATGATCTGACCAAAAAATAGGAAATTCTTTGCTCTGTGGTGAGACTCTCTTGGCTTTTACTGAGGAATACTGGCCAGGAGCTGAGAAACTTTTCCTCTTGAAAGTCTCATCAGCATCAATATGTTCTCACAAAAATTTTTGATGAACTGACATTTTGCAGCATAGATGTTTCATGGGCAGAGTCCCAGCATCCTCTAAATAAAATACTTTAATGGGCTTAGCAGCAGTATAAACACTAACTTTGATGAAAGATGTTCAAACAAATATTCTAATAGTCTCTCAAATTTTAATGGTGCTTTCATTGTATCATCCTGTAAAGCAGTACAGCAGTTTACTGCTAGACTGCTCAAGCTTTCTATCAACTACAGCTACTGATTGCAGTGCATCGAGGTTTGTAGCTAATTGAGAGATGCATCAGGAGAGAAACCTTCTGATTTCTCTAATACCCTCGTTCACCTCAGTGTCTTATGCCTGTACCATGTGCAGTGCATCAGACATTTATTTAGCCTGATAACAGCTTTACAGGGGAAACTCACCTACAGATAAGTTCCTCTGAGAAACTCCTGCAGCTCTTCCAGAAATTTATGGCTATAACTATTCTGTTGCTGAACCTTTTCACATAAGGTTGAAATAAACTCTATTACAAACTAATGATTCCTGCACTGTTATCAGAACAGTGTTGTTAACATTCCACTTCATTGCTGTTCTGCCCATAACTTCAAGCTTCTTAATGTGTTCATGCTTCCCTAAAAACCTTGGCATCTCTTTTTCAATATACAATTTTTAATCTTCATGGTTGGATTCATCTTGGGTTTAAACATGACCTTCAAGGCTCTATACCCAAAAAAAAAAAAAAAANAAAAAAAAAAAAAAAAAAAAAGCTAAATAGAAAAATCCATTATATTTTTGTTCATTCTTTTTTTTTAAGGAAAATATGTTGGTCCTACATGTGTGACTGTAGTGAAAGATGAACAATGATCAAGGTTGCATTACTTGTATCACCTTTGTATCAAAAAAGTCATATTGTTTAAAGTGAAACTTAGTGGGATTACCATGGAAAAAAGAAAGGAAAGCATTATTGCAGATGCAATTCACCAAGAGAAATACCAGACACTGGAAATCTCCCATCTAATTGCTGCACAGGTTGATAATGGAATGATTAATACGGAGATGAAAGAAAGTGCAGAGCATTAGACCCAGGATGCAGAAAAAGTCTTCAAGCTAAAAAGCAGCTAATAATTTTGAGTATGTTCTTCAGTGCAGGGGCACTCAATGCGATAGCTGGTGCAGAGAGATGATGTAAGACAGCCTAAGGATGGAAAACCTTGCTCAGCAATGCTTTGAATAGGCATGGGCAGAGGAAATAAAAATTGCCAACGCTGGGACTTTTTTAGGAGCCATTAAGGTTGCCATCATTGGTGTGTCCCACCCTGGGACCGTAAACAGAGGACCTGCCCTACTGGAGACAATGGCAGACCTCTCCGTGGGCGAGAGCAGGGCATGCCCTGGCAGAGCAAGTCTTGCCCATTAAGCTGTTCCTTTTTCCTTTCTAAATTGTTGTTTGATAGTATCTACTTCCCACAGAGGCTCATGTCCTTTGGCTCAGCTGACAAAGGGTGGGTTTTTGTAAGTCTATTAAGCAGAACTTGTGGTCTCTTTGCTGCTTGCTGGTGTTGTCATAAAACCCTGCAAACTGGTATCGACACTCCTGCTAACCAGGAGCCTGATCTGTCCTTCCACTGAGGACCTGAGCTTTGAGTCCACTTGTTAGCTTTGGCAGGCTCAGACAAATGATTCTGGATCCTTTACTAGAAAGATGTTGTAAATCACACCAGAAGCTGGGGAGAAATCAAGATGCTTGTCCAACTTCTCAGCATGCAATCTGAAATACCCCTTTTGCTCCGACTGGTATCAAGGATGTTTTCACAAACTAAACTCAGTGTTCTTAGGAAATGGACATGAAATTAAAAGCTTCCTTAATACTGATTTTTTTTTCACTCCCACTAGCTGGTGCGCATGTTCCAGGTCTCTCTGTGCAGCGTGACAACTCGAAGTTGACTGTAACTGCATGGACACCTGTAGAAACTTGGCCTTGAATGTACTCATGGCCTCTTGGCAGGTCTTCTCCAGTTTATCTGGGATTTAACCAGCAGTAATTGACTTTCAGGGAAGGACTAGTAATTTCCCTTTCCAAGCTCAGTGCCAGATTCTGGCAGGACACAAATGCCTGTGCTGGAAGAAGAGCAAGGCTCAAACTTGTCTGTCAACTAGAGCTGAGCTGTGAGGCAGACACGCAGGGCAGGATGTTTCTGTTTTTCTCTAGTTCCTGGTACAGTTATATCTAATTTTTTTTCCATATTCTTTGCTTAGAGCATGATAGTCCAAGGCCACGTTTGCTCTGTTTGCTCCGAATGTGGAACGCAAGGGGCCGTACCTCCAGCAGCAGCACCCACGCACCAGGATGAAAAGCAGGATCATCTTTTTCATGCTAGCCAACACCTGGCTCCATGGGAAAGGTGGAGCTGGCACCACCTTGTGCTCACAAAAGTGGATCAGGCCTGTTGGATGTGAAACACTCTCCAGTGTCTGCTGTAGCTGCAGGTGGTGGTGACATGCAGCTCGCTGGCTGTGCGTTAAACCCAGCACCCCTCTTCGTGCTGTTAAGTGTATTCTTCTGGGCTGAGTAAATTACCACTGGACATCTGTAAAACACATTTATGTGGCTCGAAGGTTTCTATAGACAAAGATGGGTTAGCTGTAGCTACCCTCCCAGTTTAGCCCCAGGGTATGTTTCTGCTGTGGATGTCTCCAGTGACGAGCAGCATTCCAGAGTTAACAAAAGGCTAGGGAAGGGTTTGTGGTCTGTGTTATCCATTAGTTGCTGGAAGCCTGTGCCAAATCTTATTGTTACAGTTGATTTGTGTGTAGATATCAATGGATATACGTCTGAGAGTAAGGGAATTCTGTCTATAGGAACCTGCCTCCAGTGGTTCACATTTTTAGGGATTTTCATGCACCATGCTGGGTATTGCACATTATTAATACGTATGCTATCTGATTGCTAAAACCCAGAGTGATACATTTGCTTTTCCTCATTCCTCAGACTTGCAAAAGTGCATTCATATGTTCCATTTCTTACATGGTTACTGTCTTTATTGACTTTACTGGACCATGCACAGCACTGTGTTAGGCATACATGTTTTTTGGAAGGATCAGAACCTTATTCTGCCCTTTTCAAAAAATAAAAAAAAATCTGCCGTAACTTTGGGACAGAGGCAATCCTTTTGTTCTGTGCCTGAACAGTGCTTACTGATGGATTCCTGACCCATGAGTTCTGTACCTGTGTGCTGCTATTATTTAAGGAACAAGCACTAAATATCTGTATGGAAAGGCAACAGAGCACCCACAGAGGCACTCTACCTTCCTGCACAAAGATCTAGATGAAGAGCTCCTTTAGCAGAGTGACTCTGCTCACTGCACAGGAGTCATGCATCATGATTAGGGTGTGTGAGCTAAAATACATACATTGAATAATTTTGCAAACTTTATTAAAGTTCACAAGATCCTCATGGTACATTTTCTAATTTTTAAAGTTAATTCAAAGAAAGGAAAGCAGTAAAACCTTTTCTATTGGCAAGGGTCTCTTAAAATTGGGAATCAAAATTACCTTCTAGCAGCAGCTTACACTTGGCAAACAAATGTTCACTGAGCCTGTTTGCTGGAATTATTCATGCCTTGCTCTCAGTCTGTATGTGAAGTATATTGCTAACATAGCACTTATCCAATTTAAAGCTGGGAGCGAAGCCATTGTGTATAGTAGAAGGTATGAGTGGGGGAAATCCAAAGATATTATTTTCCAGGCCATACTTGTTTTTAAATCTGAGACATGCTGCAATCTGGTTATTCCAAAGGGGGACAGGAAAAGGGAAATTTCTCAAGAAATATTTTTGTGAACCATGAAGATAAATCACCTCCTTCAGAGCTGAGTTAGCAGTAGTCAAAGAAGCCGTAATTCCTGAACAGGGGAGGAACTCGGTGTAACCCCTGATCTGCATGCTGGCCGCACACCGCACCCGCGGAGCGTTTGTTTAAAAGCTTAGTTCCTCCAATACCTAAGGGAGTCCTGGTGAAAGGGAGCACAGATGACATTTGAAGTTACTAACATGCTATTAAAAGCAAGCCTGCTGTTTAAAGTTGGCAGTGCATGACTTTTGTGATTAGAGAAAGAAGAGCAGCAGATAACAAGGTAAAGATATCTACCAGAGCTCACTCACGATATTTGCAGAGCACAAGGGAGAAATGGGGAGCTGTGCTGCTGCGAATGACCCTCACTTCCTCTGTCCCCTAACATTTCAATTGCTGCAACTCATCCTCGTGCTTTACACAGGCAGTTTAGCCACTAAAGTGCCAAGCAGAAGCTGTGCTCACTTCTGGCCATCTGGGTTTGGATTCATCTGATGCTCAGCAGAGCAAAATGCAAACTCAGCCCTCTGAGAGCAACTTCCAGAGACGCCCTAGACTGCAAGTGGTGTTTGTTCCTCTTTCAGTGATGCCCCAAAGCTCCAGGGAGATGCTGAGGAGAGCTTCGGGAGGGGGCAGCAGTACTGCTGGAAGGTCCCCACCTCTCCCAGTCTTCCCACCCACCCCATCCTACAGCCTTTTGATGGACCCATTATCTTTTACAACTGGGCAAAGGGGC
The DNA here is from genome assembly GCA_013399475.1 of Chauna torquata. NCBI lineage: Eukaryota > Metazoa > Chordata > Aves > Anseriformes > Anhimidae > Chauna > Chauna torquata. The sequence continues at coordinate 663,900 of VXAL01003308.1, read as the reverse complement.
CCCTCTCCTCGAAGAGATCTCCTGGGGAGGTATTTCATCTGCCATCCAATCCCTTCCTGCTGGCTAAGCTCAGCCAAAAGGTACTGTGGGATTAACCCTTGCAGGCCTGATTCTCTTCAGACATTTGGGTGACTGGTTGGGAATGGCTTTGCAGATTCATAAGCAAGCACAAGATCAAGACTTTGATTTTGCTCTTTGGGAAGCACAGCTGAAAACAAGATCTAGAGTGCCAAAATAATCAAGGCAAAAATGGAGACCAGAAATGTGTAACTCATCTAAGGTATTAGACAGTGACAGACTATATAAAATGTTATTGTTCAACAAACACTGTCTCTAATAAACTCCATTTACTAGTGTTAGCAGTTTGGCAACTTGGAAACCCCGAACTCCAGTTAAGTAAAGAAACAAAAAGCAGAGCCATATGATGATACCCATAAACTGCACAGCTGGTTTCTGTTTTAAAAGATATTCTACTTTCCATAATAAATAAGGCTGCTTAGAATGCAGAAAAAGTCATATGGCTTTCTGGAACACAAGAATCAAGTTCCAAAATGAAAAATCTGTGGCCACAGACAGCCATTAAAAAATAAAAGTGTACTTTTTCTCTAACTAGCTACTGCTACATCAGAGATGAACTCACCTTGGCAGAGTGAGGAGTAGGGGGACTTGCTGCTTCTGCATCAATTCCCAGGAGAGACTTGGAGCTTGGACAATGCTGCAGCGGGAGTTGTGATGCCCAGTGTCCCTATGATAGGTGTGTAAGGCCAGGTCCAGCATCCCTACCTGCCACAGGTTTCAGTAACAATGGAAATGGCTCAGGGTTTTGCATGAAAAATCGTTAGTCCTTTACAACAAGTTGACCTTCCCTACCATCATTATTGGTGCAGTTTGACCTAATTTACTCATTTCTTGTTATATCTTAAGATTTATGAAGAAAGATGATTTACAAGGCCTTAAAAATATTGCTATACTTTATAACTTTTGTATATTTAGAATGAAATGAAGATATGTGAAGTATTGCTATATTTGTTTGAAAACATTTGAAGAATCTCTTAATTAATCTTCAATTCAGCTGCTGATGGCAGTGAAAGAGACGGCTGTATATTTTGCCTTTGGTTTGATCAGTCTCCCAGAGCATTTCACTTTCAGTGCTTGTCTGCTTTTCGATAATTCTGTTACACGTGAAGTCCTGGAAAGCTCCCAGTTCTCTGTATTGCAATCAGCAGACTAGACAGCTTCTGACAAAATAATGTTGTAGCATTGTCCTATTGTGATTGCCAGTCATTGGTTCTGCTTGTGCATACCGGTTATGTGCACATGTGGCCAGGTAAAAGGAGCTTATGTCCTCATAGAATGCTTTTTATATTTATAAGTAGAAGTAGTGTTGTGCTCCCATAGCAGTGTCCTCCAGAACAGCCTTCGTTTCTAATGACAGCATGCACAGGCTGCAGGCAAGCTGCCCTCAGCCAGCCCAGTGGGACATGTGCTGGCACGGTTCCCCTCCTGCTGTGCTGGTACAGACATAATTCACGGACCCGGGGACATGCTTAAGGGGGTCATGTTCTGGTGTTGTGGACTTCTGAGAGAGGCTGAGGAAGTCAGATGGAAGTATTCATCTAAATTTACTAACGTTTCATTCATCTCTGGAAGCTGGAGGAGGTACCTTGCAAATTCCCACCCAAGTTTAGTTTGAATTTTGAACATTTCTAATGCTTGGGTGCTGTTTTAATCTGAAATTTCAGAACTGAAGTCATCTTTCCTGATAGTAGCAGAATTCACAAAGTGCACATGATGTGGTAGCCCCCAGCCACTGTTCTTCTGGTGGGGAATTTGTCTATAGACAGCTGTTCTGGCAGAATCCGCCAGCAGTTTTAAAAGCATTCAAATGATGTTTTACTGAGGGGTTTATACCATAATTTTGAAAGTAGAGCATAATTTTCTTCTATCATATGCCTTCTTCTATCATAAGTAGCCTTTGATGAATAACAAAACAATTTAAGCAGCAGCACTTAAATCTGGGGAGGAATTTTGGCAGACTGAATAGCTTCAGGAAGCAAATCTTTCCAGAGGCCAGGATGTAAGTAATAACACATTTATACACATGTGGAGAGACAAAGAGAATTCAGAGAAAGTTGTTGATGTTGCCCATCAGAGTTGGAGACTATCAGTGAACTGATGCTCCTTCCATGCAGTTCCGCAGCTCAGCTCTCCAGAGTCTTTCCTTGTCTATGGTATCATTTACCTTGTGCTAGCAAACAGCAATGGGGTGACAAATCTGCTGGGAAGCTGGTGATGAGACCCTGGTTGCAGGATTCAGCCTGTGGATGGCCCGGCTGTGAGCTGAGCAGTGGCTGAAGCAAGTCTGTAGGTGGTTTCCTGCATGAACGTTGGTTTAGGTTAGCAGTCCTGGAGGCCTCCGTGCTTGGTGCATGTGCCTCAGTGGCAGCAGTCTCCTGCTAAAGAGAGAAGTGAGGTTATCAAAACACAAAGCAGCACCTGGAGGGCTAGAAAGTGGAAAAGGCAGAATGGGAAGGAAACAGGCAATCCGGAGGGATTCAGCCTCCCAGGACAACCAGAAAAAAAGTCTTATGCAAGCTTTGTGATAAGAGGTAAGTCTGCATTCAGAACTGGCAACAGGGTTGGGGGAGATAGAAAAGCCCTTTTGTTGTCTCATCTTTATCTCATAGCAAGGAGATGACAACAAGGTGAGCAAACTGCTGTTCTCAGGAGGAGATCCCCGTTTTCCAAATCTGCTACCCAGGGGATCACATGAGCACATCAGTCTTAAAGAGGAAGTAAGTGGTGTTTTCATCTTCACTGAAGAAGAAATGAGGTCTAGAACCACAAGTCTAGAGGCACAAAATCTTGTTAACTACAGACAGGGTAATTTATGGAGTGTGGGGCCCCATTTTGCAGGAGACGGTGGTGAGATGAGCAACTCTAACCCTGGAGAAACGTCTTCTGAGAGCCAGCAGCCCTGGGAGAGAAGTAGAGATCCCAACAAATAAAGAACATGGGTCAGAGAAGCCAAAGGCAAACACAAGCTACCTGGAAGTGTGAGCATCGTGGATCACTGTATGTCCTGTGGAAAAATGTCCTCCAAGCTATGGTGCAAGGGGCATGGAGAGCACCTTTGCTTTGTCCCAAAGCTTCAGTGACTGCAAGAACTAGAAGAAGAAGAAACGAGTGCAAAGGAAGATGCTGCAGTGTGAATTTGTCAGATCCAAACTCAATAAATCAATGAGGTAGAAAAGGACTGCCAACCATTTGGCCACGTTCACACTTGTATTATTGAATCAACAGGCTCTTTCCTACCAGGTGGACTGTCATCCGATAAGCAGAATAAATTAGACTGCAGAAATATAATCAAACCATTCTGAGGGCAGTAAGGAAATGCAGACTGGTGCTAAGAAACCCCCAGGACAGGCAATGTTACCACCTGGGCTGCTGGCACAGAGAAGTGCCACCCCCAGCGGTGCAGAGGAGGCATGGGCATGGCCACAGCACACCACCACAATATGCTCAGCTTAAGAATGGGACAACTGTCCCTCTGCACCCTGCCTGGGGCACAAGGCTTTGCCAGACCTTATTCTGCAGAGGCAGAATTTCACTTAGTCCTGATGAAGCCATTAAACAATGAACTGGCAAGCCTTCAAAGAAAAGGCATTAATGCGCACATGAAAACCAACATAGAATGGATCAGCAGACATATAAAGGAAAGGAAAAACCTTCAGGAAAAGTAAAAGAACAGCTTATCTACTCGGAGGAACCACTTAGCTGAACTTTGAAAAGAAGCTTCTCACCGTCAGTGCTTTGGGACAGGACATCTACCTGGAGCAAAAGCATCCCGCAGCTGGGAGGTCAAGGGCAGCTGCTGGCACCCTGAGCCAGACGGGAGCAATGTGGCCAGCCAGCTCGGGGAGCAGGCTTTCCGAAGGAAGAGCTGTGCTGAAAAGCCTGAAAATGTATTTTCCACAGATTCAGAACCCTCTTTTGGCTTCCTGCTTTAGTTCTTGGGATGGATGGTATAAATCAGCCCCAAATGAAGAGACTGAAAGATACATAAACCATCTCAGGGTATTAAGCCAAAAACAAATCAAAATGCATCAAAGCAGGGAACTGCTGTGTGTAACACAGACTTCTGCACCGACAATCCAAGGATTACTGCTGCTCTGATTCAGTCACGTGCTTGCCCTTGCCCTCATCTCCTCTGTCTCCTGGCCTCCCTCGGGGATCCAGGTCTCTCCTGCAGGTCCATTGAACATGCAGACGTGTCTGACACAGATTCTCCTCAGCTACGTTGCGTCAATAGCAACTGAGAAAGATCCTACCACTTCCGAGGAATGTGAAACACATCTCTTCAGGCCCCTCTGTTCCTGCCTGTGCAAGAGTCAGTTTATCAAGGCTGACATTTGCACTTCTGAACAGCCCCTTTTTTTCTCTCAAGCTGCTTCCAAGTACAACTGGAGAAATAAAAGTTCTGCTTCTGCCCTCCAACAGGTAAGCAACAATGTTTATCCCCCATGTGATGGAATAAGATTTCTCAGATGTTGGCCAGTCCAAACACTGTTATTTTTATAGTGGAGACCGACAAAAAGCATTGTATGGGCTGCAGCTTCGTCTCTGGGTGAGAAAAGTTATATCAATGTCTATTTTAAGGAAAACTGTACATGTGTTCCCTAGGAGAGGAAGAACGTGATCAAAGGAAATGGGAACTGGCCCCATCCCAGGCCAAGACAGGACAGAACCAAACTCCTCTGCATATCTGAAAGAGCCTATATAAACCACCAGAGACTTCACCTCTCTCCTGAACTCCATTTGAGTGAGAGAGTGGATGATGTCTTTGATCCTCCAGAGTTCATGGGTTTCCCTGAGCTCAGGCGAAGAGGCAATATATTTTGAGGCATGGCTTATTCAGAGAAGCCTTAGAGATCATGAGGCTGGGAAGGAGCACTTGATCAATCCCCAGCAGAGAAAGCACCAGACCTGCTGAGGCTCCCAAGTGCAGCATCACCCCGTGAAACAGCTCTGGAGTCTGATAGGGATCAAAGAGTTTGGGGAGGGGGAGAAGGATGCAAGTAATGAAGGAGCAGGGCTGCGAAGAAGGAAAGGAGCAGCCTGAACTGAGAGGCTTCAGTGTACCGCAGGTAACAGGAGAGCCCTGGGGATAGCTCAGCACGTATTGGAAGTGTTTTCACATGTCTGATCCAGACTGAGTGACCCTATAGGTAGCTGGCATCTTCAGTAGGATCTGATGGTAATGTCTTTTAAAGAGAAAAGAACTGTGGCCAGGTTTTAGAAGCGTGGGTTGACAAAGCACTTGCACGTGCAAGTGCTATATTACACGTGCAGGCACTGTAAGCACATAAGCAGATTAAATGCAGACCCTAGGTGTACTCTTGGCTCACGCACTCCAGGCGAATGGTCGGCACTTCTTTAAAGACATTGCAATACACTGTAAGTATATAGCTTTGCTTTCATCATGGCTTCAACCAGACCTTTTCCATAAAGAGTTTATTTCACTACTTTACTGACAACTACGCCAATCCTTGTAGCAGAGGCAGTACGAGTTGTAACTGAGTGTGCCAATCATCATGACCTTGCTCCATTACTCCTCATTTGCACAGCCCTTCCTGACTCAGCTGTGATATTACCAGACTGGGCCTTCACATCTCAGTTTTCATTGTGAGAGTGCCAAGATGTTTTTTCAATACTGTGCTTTAATCATATTGCATCCTTTAACATTAGTGGAAACATGGCTCTAAAACCCTGGCCCAGTGTATATCATGATTAAAGTACCACCTTACTGCTGTTCTGCTAAAACAGGTACATTCTAAACTGGGACAAATGTTGGATATCTGATTTCTGGGAAGCAGATCAGAGCACCCGAGTTGTACCAGATACTGCTCACCCTTTGTGCTTACTTATTCTGTTTGCTCTTCCCTGTATGCATTCCCTGCTGCATTAAAGCTATGATGCTAGCTAAAATTACCTCATCATTTGTCTATTGAATTAAAAGATCATCAGGGCATTAAGATGTAATTTAGTAGCTGCTGTTTACACAAATTGGTCATTAAAGATTCCAAGCTCCATTTAGCTTAGAGCTTACAAAGCAACTCATTAAGCTACAACTGCAAGGCCTCCATTCAGCAAAGCAACTAGCACGTGCTTACGTCCCATTAAATTCAGTGAGTTTTAGGCTCACATTTTTGAATTTTGCCATTTTGTTCATTGGACATTGCAGCTGTTTCTAATGGTTACTTTGAATTATATCTTTTTTTTTTTATGCCACAAAAATTCCTGCAAAAATCATCAAAGTCAGAGCATTGAAGGCTGTTTTAGAAACCAATGTCTATCCAGTCATACCATGAATAAAGTAGTGTTTATATACAGAAGCTTTGTTCTTGCACGGAAAACCCACAGACTGTGCATTGCCATTTGAGAGGAGTCAGTGACTGGGAAACACCTTGGCCACTGTTGACTCAAGTGTTACCTTTCAGTAAGGTTGAAAAAATTAAACCAAGTCACAGAACACCTGCATCACTCATTTATTATGTTATTCAATAGAGCTTTTTCTGTTGGGTTCTTTGTTTCTCTCTCTCCGTTGATGCTATCATAGATTAATTGGCACCACTGAAAATGTTCACAGCTGTCTACAAGATGTTGGTGAGTGCATCGTGCCAGTCATGCATGTTATCACCAAGAAGATGAATTTGTTTCACTCTTCAGCAAGATAGGTATATAATATGACCTAATAAAATAAAATCTCTTAGCAAGAGTTTGGAGAATATTCATCAGTCTTCGGGTTAAATCAAGAAAGCCAAGCTCGTGCTGATACTGTTATTATTTAAAGAGTTATGCGGTCACAAGACAAATCCTATTACATAGTATAAGCAAAATGCCTATTAAATTTGATATGTATAGAGCTTCTTACTCACCTGTCTCCAATCTGGTCAAAAAGGGGGTGAGTTTGTATGTTTTTTATATGTATGCATACGTACACGTATGTTTTGTAAGAATTATAAGGATAGCATTATATATGGCAGCTAAGGTGATTAGTGTTCTCTGATTTACTTAAACATTTCAGCTAAAACAACTTCAGTGTGTGCTTGAGTTCACTGGTGTGCTTCTTGTTTTGCTGAATATGCACAGGCTGAAGCAGTTGCTTTTGGCTGCCCTGTGGATCCAGACCTGAAATGTGAGGCTCCCACAGTCTGCACCTAAGTTTTTGCTTAAAGACCCCTTGGTGAACCACTGGAGAACTAATGTAAGAGACTTCTCATTTGATACTTTGAGCCAAACCCACACCTGATTTCTGGTCTGGCTGCTGTTTGGAGTCAGTGGGGAGCACAGGCTGCAGCAGTTGCCTTACTTCTTCGATTTATGTGAGATGTCAAGGAACCTCTGATTTATTTAACATACATGTTTTTTTAGCCTGACTCGGTAAGCCTACAGCCCAAACCAGCAGTCCTTTGCTCAAGCAAAAGTGCTATCCTTTTCGGTTGTGTTTGCAGGTGTGCTGAGGCAGGCAGCGATGGGGAGGGCCATCAGGCAGGAGGCAACACTGTCCACCTGTAGCCCCTCAGCTTTCTGTGCAAGCAAGCTCTAACTGAGCAAGTGGAATGTTTTCAGATTGAAAGGAAAGTCAAGGTGTTTTCACTCAGTGATTAGCACAAGAGCTCTTCTCCTGTGAGAGAAGAGGCTGAGGAAATTAGTTGGTTCTTGTGGTGGGTCTTTTTGCTTTGAAGGTGACCTGTGGGAGACGAGGCTGGAGTGGAAAAGGGATTCTTGTGTTACCAGGAGAAAGCTTAGCACCTAGGCTACCTTATGCCCTTCTGCATGAAGACAGAAGATATGTGTTCATCCAAGGTAATGAATTGGTGTCTGTTTTTTTAACTTAGAATGTTGATGGAGTTGGAAAGTTATGCCCCATCCTGTTCTGCTAAGGAGTCTTTGCAGAAAGTCTTGGGTTATGCTTCTTGAAAAAAATATGCTTCTTTCTTATTGCTATAGCCTTTTCATAACAAAGGCAGTACAATATATCCTGTTTAATGTTATATTGACTTACTATAACAGACTGACTGTTTAGTGTAGCTAGAACGGAGTCATTATATCCTCTATCAAGTTTCAGAAAGTAGTAACCTTCAATTATGTCTACACAGACTTGTTTTTTAAATGACTGAATAATTTATCTAGGAACACTAACCAGATTCATTCTGATTTAGTTCTACAATCAAAAAGAACTGAGCTACCCAGAGCAAAAGCATTTTACCAGCTATGAAACTTTCACTTTTTAAAGTCCAGTCCAAATGCCTTCTCAATGCTTGTTCAATGAGATCCCCTCTTAAAAGCACATTACAATCTCATTGTAATATTTCTCGAGTGATGAGTATTCCTTGAAATGACAGCGCATTAACGTCAAGTGCTGGTATGCTCTCAGTATTTCTAAGTTTCTTGGAAATAAAGTAATAGAAAACCTAAGTAATGCAGGTATGGTGGGGAGGTATGAAAGGGAAAAGGAAATTGGCTCATCAAAACAATTTTACTTTATTTTTTTAATGCAAGTCTGAAGAATGTCTGCTGCAAAATAGTGGTTTCCTGAATGCCATAAATCTTTCTGCTTTGGCAGCCTGTCTTAATTGTTCCTAGCTTTGACTTATTGATTCAATATATGTACTCTTAATAGCACTCACTTGTGATTTTCAGCCTTTATGAGAGAGATGCAGGCAGTTGTGTCAGCAGCTTGTGCTCAGCAAAGGTGTATTTGTATATAACTTTTGTAGCATCTGTGATTCACGGGCCCAGGGCTGTTTCATAGCCCTCCTCAGCAAGCTGTGATGATGTACTCTGTTACTGGAAGTGAGTGTAATTCTAGAGAAGGAGATTTGTGGGGCAGTTTGAAGTGGTGGACTTCAAAATGAAGGGCATGATCAGGAAACCTGCCCTTCCCATTAAAGCTGTGACTGCTGCAAAAGTAGCTGAATCCCCACACCTTGTTTGGATTTCTTTGTGCTTTGCACAGGAAAAGCCCTGCAGGGAACAGTTTTGATGCTCCCACTAAAGAAGGATCAGAACTTATGCTGCAAAAGGCCCTTGGAAATGGGACTTGTCTCTGATGAGAGCAGGGGAGTGTCCCAACCCCTCTTCCCTGGGTTGCTCTGCTGCTCTCGCGGCTGCCTGCTCTACCTGGGCAGAGGGCTGGCCGTGGAGATGCCACCATCGATCTGGTTACAAGGGTGAGGGAGACAGCAGTATGGGTTCTGGCACACAACTCTGGGTGTAAGCTTGCGCTGCCAGCACACCTTGAAGCCCACACCACGTCTTTACTGTCTGCAATCTGGCCTGCGGCCCCGCGAGGCACCATTTCCAATGTGGTGTCATCGTACCTGAAAGCTCTTGAGAAAGCCCATGGAAATGGGATGATGACGATGAGAGACTGTCTGTAAATTCCTTCCTCTTCTACTCCAAAAGGCATGTAAAGCATCAGCTCTTGGAGTAAGCTAACCTCTATCACCTTTTGCAAACATCTTATTTTCTGTAAACTTCCCCTTGTTCGTGCGCACGCGTGGGTCTCTTGATACTGCACAAAGAAGGAGCAGTCTATTTTTCTATGTGTGAAAAAGGTTTCAAAATGAAGTATATATTCTATAATGCACAATTAAAGTGATGAGCATGCTTTGATGTAACAGTTAAGGCAAAAAGCGTGTTAGGATTTGAAGTTTAAAAAATGAGTAAAAACAAAGATATTTGAATATTTCAACTTTAGGCTATAAATTAAATATCAAACATGAGACCCGGGAAAGATGTTTCCTGGCAAAATTGGTGAATAATTAACCATTAGGAGAGTTATGTTTTGTACAGTAATGCCAGGGACGATATTTGACTGGAGTAGACATTCATCTCCTGGTACAGCAATGCTCTTGTTTCTTCTGTAGTAGCAAGAAAATTGATCCAATGGCTTAATACACGCTAGAATATCCATATGCCAAGTTCAGTCATTTGTATTGCTATCACATGTAATTATTGCTTATGGTATTGATTTCTTTAAAGGTCTTTCTGTCAGAGTTAACAGCCCTCTTGTAATGACCTGCTGATGAACTTTGTTTTAGGCTCTCCGCTGCCATGCTGTAGCTGGTGTGCCATCTGAAAATCCAGCATCTTTCATCACAGACAGTATAGATTAGCAGCGAAGAGGTCCCTAATTCTCAATTGCCTTAGTGCTCCCTCTTGCAGTTTAAAGAGAAAGGGGTGAGGAAGGCAGGGAACTTGGTTTTCTCTGTCTGGCTTCTTTTCTAGTTTAAAGCAGGGAAGTTTGAGTCCCCACCCCCGTGGGACTTCATTAATACTTCTCCCAGGTGAACTTAGCCCCTCACAAAAGGCTTCTTTGTATCTTGCCTTTAACCAGCTCTTTGTTTGGGCAGATATCCAGGCCAGTAAGAATAAAATGTCAATATTCTGTGTTAACTCAGTGGCTTTTTCCTGCTTTAAGTTTTAAAAACGAATTTCAGAGAGAGTTATAACTGTACATAGAAATAAATACATTTGTGTATATATAAAAGAGGAAGAAGTACAGAATTTACATCAAAAAATTTAAATTTCAAAGAGGGAAAACTAGATGTTAAGGACGTAGTTTCATTTTTAAAAAAAGAAAATGCTGCATTTTGCCCATGTGGATATGGGCTTTATGCAGCTGAGAAATTGCAATTCTTATTTACAGTACCTGGTAAGGTGAAAATAGCCAGAAATTGCCCTGTAAACAGGCTAACACTATCAATGCTTTTGCTGTGTGTATATGGCTATGGATAAAAGGAGAAATGCAGAACTCTCAATCCGGGCACGCTTTCCAGAGAATATACATTAACGGTGCATTAGGAGTGTCTATACCCATGACTTGCTGCCAGTAGGATTCACGCTGCTTGTTCTGCAGGACAGGTGAGGTTGCCAGCAGTGACTCTGCATTTGTTTTGCACACAGCAGCAGTTTTCTTGCTCCTCTGAACTACTGCACATGGGTTGTGTTAAAGCCGTAAGTGGTTCAATTCTGTTCATTTTAACACTGACCCCTCTACTGATAAGTGATGTCCCAAAAAGTCTTTTACTGGTAATAACTTCTGAAGAGACACTGAAAATAGGCAACTTTGATATGAGCTTCTTGTTGGACTTCCAAGAACGGGGGACAGATGCTGTGCCATGTAGTACGTGCTGGTGCCATTGTCTCCCATCACTGTGATAACTGAGCATCTGTGGCTTTAATGTAGTTTTTCTCCTAACACAGAAGGTAAGGAAACACTATAGTTCTCATTCTAGCAATATGACATTAAAGTGGGAGTCGCATCCAGATTTATCAAAATACTCCAGTCCTTAATTAAGGACAGGGCAATAAATATGGCACCTTAAATCCGAGACTATCATCCCACCTGCTGGGTCCTTTTTTTCCACTCTGTAAAGCAGTTCAGAAGTGGTAGTCTCATCCTGTAGGTGTTGCAGAGGGATTCCTCTTCCTTACTGCAGACGTTTATGTAAATAAATGTGGTTTTGCCTTGGTAAACTTGTCATCTGTAGTGGTGGAAGGAGAAATAAGAAAAGTGCTAGTGCTAGGCTAGTTTTGATTTCTGAGCTTGAGTAGACAATCTTCTCCTGCGAAGGCCACCTACATCTGAATGTACGATGATTTTTTTATATTTTCTTTCCCCTACCGTGGGGAGAACATTTAACAACCTTGGCAGACAACCATCACGTTTTGCTATGCTAATCTGGCACTAAAGTGAGACCCATCAGTGGCATGCCTTTTTCTAAAGAGCAAAAATAGGAGGAAAAATAAATTTAAAAAAGACCCAAACAACTTGCATTTACTTCATCTCACCAGAATGTAAACTTCAGTGAACCTTTGATGTTACATGCACAGATGTTGTATCCGACACATCTCATGGCAAGCACCGAGCGAGAAGTGACTGAACGACAGGAAGTTGAGTAGACCGCAAACATTCAGCGCTACAGGGATGGCCCTGAGCGGCAACCTACACAAACAGTGATCTAACTCAAGTCTTAATTAAAGCAGTTCTTTCCAAGATATGATAGAAAATTGGTGCTGTGATCAGACTGATTTTTAGCTGCAGTTTTTGATGCTAAAGACTTGGGGCCAGTGGTCCATGCAGGCAGATGGCAGTAAGTGCATCTTTGCGGGCAGCAGCCTGCGCATGCTGCGATATGCAGGCATTCTTCAAAGAGTTACAGATTTTTGGATAACCAAAGAGCTAACATATGTCAATTGTTTGCCCATGAAGTTAGCCACTATTTTATTAGCTAGACAGAGACTCCTATTTCACAATTCATTCTGCTTTCTGTTCTTGGTGTATCTGTGGGCAGGGAGGATGTCTTCCTCTTGTCATACAAATAAACTTTTGTAATAATCATTTTAAAGGCTATTTGCACTTAATCACAGACTTCTGACTCCACGTATTTTATGTTTAGTATTAAAGTGGGGTTTCAATCAACCAGCTCTCATCAGTTACACTCACGTTTTGGGTCTGGGAGTTGAATGTGCAGTTACAGAAGCATCAGCTCTGTTGTAAAGGGGTCAAAGTAGGAAACTATTTGCAGAAATTTGGGGGGCAATGTTGCATGAGAAATAAGAGAAATTGTGAATGTTTCTGTTTGCTAAAACACAAACTAAACCAGTCCTTTATGGGCCAGCAGAGCTTGGCTTTTCTCTTCCTACAAATTGACTATGTGTGTTTGCGTGGTCCTCCTGCGAAATGTGCTTTCCAACTTCATGTCACTCTTAATTCCCCTTCTGAATCCCAAGCAGCTTTGGGAGCAGTATCTCATGCTGTTTTAGCAGCAGTACTCTGTCCTCCCAACGACTTCTGGGGCAATTCTTGAGTTTACAAGCTTAAAATTCTTACTACAAGCACTGATGCAGCAAGTGCCAGTGGAAAAGTCTGGATGGAACAAACTCATTTTGAATGTAATAATAATGCTCATGGGTTACTCTTTTATTTTTATTTTTTTCCTCCCTTTCCCCCTTCATGCTCTTATTTCTATTGCATGTGTGCTTCCCTGTATACTGCCATGGCAAGATGCTAGTACACTGATAAGGAAAAGCCAGTTAGACCCAGGCCAGAATAAGCAATTTACAATGGATGTAGTTGGATTCTATTGTGTGCACCAGTGACACTATTGTCATTGTCCTCAATACACTCTTAGCTTTTGATGGTTTTGACATAGACAGTGGATTGTTCTAATCTCTCCAGACTTGACAGTTTAAATCAAAAAAAAAAAAAAGTAGGAAATTGCCTGACATATTTGGACCTAAATGTTACAAATATGTGTATAAAAGCATATGTGCAAGCAGTCGAGATCTACTGCAAAAGCTGTTAAATATTACCAATTTATCACCCATGTTAGTATCTTGGGGGGGGGGTATATTTCGTGCCTGTACTTCTGAGTGTTGTAGTGTTCCCAGTGGGGAGTCAGAGGGGACGTGCTTGGGACAATGAACTGTTTCTAATCAGCTATACAAAAGCTGATGGATGGCAGCAGATTTATCATCTGAAATTATTCCTTCCAAGTAGCTTTTTATTGTAATACCAGGAAACTAGACTTTTTTTAACTGCTTTATTGAAATCATCTGGATATACTCTACCTAATAAAATGGTAGTCTATGGCTGCTGGACTTCCTGTGAGAAAGAAGAATTAATCAGATATGCACAGACACTATAAAGAGGAATGGAAGTTGTATCAGTTGTTGTAACATAATGGAAAATGCGTTGGATCCGGGTGTCAGTGGGTGTAAGATGATTTCAGCACAGTGCTGTCACTGGAGCCATATCCACTTTCCCCAGCTGAAGATGGCGTGTTTGTGTTACGGTTGCTCACATATTCGAGACAAATCAAGCTGGAACACTGGTACAAATGTTTTGGGGGTTATCTTGTTTCCCTTGCAGTCAGCAAAAGCAATGTTTGGAAGCTGTTTTGGGTGGAAACACTTCCAAGTGAGAAGCTTGAAAAAGAGCAGCCTATTGTCTGTTGTTTACCCAGAGCCTCTCGCAAAGAAATGCATTGTGTGTCGTGGAGCACCTTGAAGATGCTCGTGTTGAGCTGCTGAGCCATCTTGGATGAGTCGCTGCCTGATCTGTGCACACAGCAACTTCGGCTTTTTTGTACATAAGCAAATGCAGAATTGGCTCCTAAATCTGAAAATGAAGAAACAGAGCTGCCATTCAGGATGTCTGATTTTGCACTGTGCAAGCAAATAATGGCTTGCCCACATGTCACTGGCCATCTTAAACTCTAGGATGCTCTGTGAAGGCTCTTTCTAGAGGCACTCATATAATTTAGGTCTGTATTAGGGGAAAAAAACCTTCCTTCCTGGTAGTTCTATATGTTATTGCAGTTGTCTCACTGTAATATCCACCGGCTCGCTAATCACGCACTAAGTGACATGGCTGATATAAATCCTGTGTGTTTCTCATCTGGGGGCAATTACCTGTTTACTGTTTTAGGGAGTGTTCCTACTCCCCTAAATTTGTATGCTGTTCTCTCTCTTGTAGAAAAGAGACCTGGCTAAAAGATGCTTTTTTTTTTTTTCTTTTAGAGTACTTTTTTTCAATAGACGAGGAAGAAAGTTAGTAAAATGAACCTGGTCATTGCTTTTACGCAGATTACTTCTTTCTTTATGCCTGAAGATAGCTAGGGAAAACTTACTGGCTCTTTGAAAAGCACAATAAGTTAATTTTAAAAAATGCAGACATGTTCTCTCTGAGCATTCTCCTATCTCTGTTACCTGGTGGAAAAGTGAAAATGCTTGAAAGAAGGAAAGAAATCCATAGAAGACCAAAATGTTGAAAACTGTGAGACTGTGAGGAGACCAGGCAGCAAGGCAGACTGATATGGGAAAATGTAGTGTCTGGCAGCGAGATAACAGGACTTGTGGTGTCTGTGGCCAGATTGGTTTTGATGAATGATCAGCTTAGTGGTGGTGTCTCTGACTCACTTCTTAGCTATCTGAAGAGGTCCCAGCTTAATAGTGCTTGTAGTTTTGTACTCAACAGTTTCTCTCTCCCGCTGTGAATTCATGGCCGGAAAGCACTTGAATTAGCTCTGTCCAGGGTAAAATCTTGGTTTGGAAGCTGTGTTTTATATCAAAAACATATTTTTACTTTTTAAAAGAAAAGAAATCCCAAAAAGTCTTCTGTAATATCCATCTTAAATAAGCAATAGATAATGTGGTGCATTGTCTTCAGCTAGAGCTCATCTTCAAAGGCAGGAGCACTTAAAATGTAGCAAGAAATAGGCCATTCACTTGTTTGCACCTTTCTGGAGATGCCTGCATTGGCAGTCAATCTGGAAATGACATGTGGTCACAGATTCTTGCTTTGAGCTTCTTTTACCTTATTTATCCCTTGCCCAGGCCAGGCTGGCAGCTGCCTTGGGGTCTGATGATTTACTTCAGTGGTTCCCAGACAGCGAGAGCAGCCTTCCTGGCATGTGGGTTATTGAGAAGGGACAAGTTCAGGGGGTTTCCATGACTTCCCAGCAAGGCAGACAATAGTCAATAGATGGCTCACCTCCTTTTGGATGCTGGCAGTGAGATACCCTTCTTCTTTGCCTGTGCCTACTTCCAAGCAAAAAGAAGCCTTCCACATGCTACAAAGCACTGTGAGGGTGACGGTTACTGTGAAAATCCTCATGTCTGGTGCATCTGTCTAGAAGTCTAATGGTTTGTCTGCGTGAGGGCATTCAGGTGACCCATTTAGGGTAATTTGAGTGTAAATATAAAAGGGTATTAGGCTGTGCTGCCTTGTAGTTGAAGTAAGCTGGCTTCAGTTCTGAATAAAGGTATCTGCCCAGAGGTTTGGTGCAGTCTTAACTCATCCACTGTGAACTTGAAGTGCATTTGCCATGTCTCTGCACAGCCGAGGAGAGGCAAGATGGATAAGCAGACAAAGGAAAGTGCTGAAGATTCCTCTCTCATCAGCCGTGTTTCCTTGAGCCAGCCCCCACCCAGCCTTCCCCTCAGTCTTGGTGGCCTCTTCCATTTTCCTGCCCAGAATGTCCCCTTCATCCTGCTCACCCTGTATACGCTGCAATTGTGGAATTGCATGGACGTTTTTAATGGTTAAGCCAGAGTCCCTTATGCCCCTATGTGAATTTGGCACATAATTTTTCATATTCTTGAACTATGTGCACAGGCCTCCGGGTGCCAATATAAATTAGATCTTTTTTTTATTGCACAGAGAGCTTGTTTCTGATTTGCAAGGGTTAGGAGAAACAAGCTGCAGTCCAGCTGTAAGCCCTGTGCATTTTTATATGACTTTATTCAATAGCACTCATGAGTAATATTTACAGTGCATTGCAGTGGGCTTCCAAAGCTTGACTTCTGCGCACACGCAAGCAAGACAAAATATCTGGAGAACTGACTATTAACTCTTGTATCTAACTTCAGGCTAGTCACCCAGGCTACTAGGGATGGAAAGGCAGGCAAGACCTCAGAGCTAGAGCCGCTGCCCTGTTTCTACTGGTCACTTTTGCCCTGTTGAAGAAAATTTTAAGTATTTTTTGGCATATGGGTGAAGCCTGACCTTCAAGGACCAGAGATGGCACAACTAGTACAGCGGTCTCGTTCTGCTCTGAATACGGAGAGGGGTTCTCTATGCAGTCATTCAGAGCCTGGGATGAATCTACCTTTTGCACCCTACGATGTGCTGCCAAAGAAAGCTGTCGGGTTTGGGGGGCGTTTATGAGTCTGCTCCCAAGCAGCCATCTATCAATCTGCTCGTAACCTGGACACGTTCAACAGCATCTGTGGAAAATGACCTAACCTTGGGAAAGTTACTAAGAGAAATTTTTATTAATGTACATCCCAGCCTTCCACTAGCTGAAGTGACTGACAGTGGGAGCCAGTTCAAATCAGCTTAATGACACCAGTGAAAGCAGAGTGGTGTGTGTTGGGTTTTTTTTGTGTGTGTGTTTTTAAAAACTTATTGTGTGGTCTCTGGGAAAAGAACTACTAATTCAGTTTCTTTGCTGTTTGGAGCCTTTTCCTGACATCATCCTGGGTTTTGTGTGACCTTTTGCTTTAATTAAAACCAAGGGATACTCTCTTTCTCCCTGACTCATGGCTAGCAAATGAAGTGAGGGTACAGAGTCCATGCATGCACTATCACCTGTGGAAGAGGGCATTGCATTCAGGTGAAATGTGCTAAAAATGCAGTCTCTGTTTGTTGCATTGGCTCAGCCTGGCTGCTGGATCCCAGGAGTGACTGCGCTGCAGCAGCCACTCAGGATGGGGAAATCTCTGCTGCGCAGATTGAGGAAAAATGTTCTGGGCAGAAATATTCAATTGCGGCTTCTGGTGTGGGCTCAGGGCTAAGTCCCGTTTTGGCGTTTGTGAGGTGTTTTCTCCTTTTCAGTGTGCTATGGAAACCTATGTTTTTCCACGTTGTTCCCCCCACTTTGGCTTTTTATCCATCTAGAAATGGCTCTCTGCCAAACTTTTGAATGACAAAAGTTGCACCCTGGTGCTGTAAAAATTCCAAGCCTCCATTTAAGGAAAGTTCCCTCTTCTGCCCCCCCACCAAATGTGCCCAGCCAGAAGCCAAGTTTGATTCTGTGCTATGGGCCTGGCACACAAGGGCTTACAAACCATGCTCCGTTCCCACTGTCTGTGGACAGTAGCTCTGCTTTTGGTACTATACACATCACACTTTGTGTTCTCATGTTAGCTCTGACCCCTGGTCTTCACATGAGAACACATCTATTCCCTGCCAAAGGCATGGTAGATATCCTTCCTACCAGCTGTACATTTTCAGCATTTCTCTAGCTTTTATTTTTACTTTGCTATCCCACTCCACTTATGTGCCTCCAAAACACTTGCAGAACAGAGAAATATCTCCTATTCTGTCTTTTTGGACAAGAAAGGATTTTTGCCCACCTGATTTCTTACCAGTGGCTCGTTACATCCATTCATTATTCTCTTCTACCTTCTCTCTGTTTCTTGGAAAGAATTTCTCACCGAATATTGCTTAGAATATGGTATACGTGGTTTTTGTGCTAGGATCAAGATATTAATCCCTTTTCTTTTTGCACTGGGACTGAATGCATTCTGGGGACATCCATGTAGATCTTATGATGCAGTTGGCTCTTGCAGTACATCAGAGGATGTCAGATTTTGACTGTTAAGTGACTGATCTGGGAGGTGGCGTGGAGGAAGAAGGAAGCCATCCCTCAGGCAGGGGAGATATCCTTTCTTATCTCAGTTTAATGAAGGTGGGTTTGACTTTAAAACTTCAGAAGTCTAGTGAGCCCTCAGGATGAGGATGTGAAGTGACTCGTAGCTTTTTCCCCCCCGTTTTTGCTCAACCAGTTCCAGCTTCCAAGCTGTTTCATTGCCCAAAAGAGAAGCTCTTGTTGTAATGCTGGAACATGCAGTGTGGGTGGCTTGGTGAAGCAATGTCCATTAGCTCCCATGTCAGCCAGGGATGGGGGGGAAATGCTACTCATAAATCTTTATTTTAAAGAAGAGATATTAGGGATGATTTCCTTCCTTGCTATTGTCTTAAGTGAGCATAAATAATACAAAACCAACGAAAATGCATCATATAACCAAGGAATGTCCTGCAACATGCTCTCAAACATTAAGTCCAACATCACAGTACTTGAAAACTGTTGGTATTTCACTGTTTCTCTGTGGAACGTGACAACAAACCCTTCTTCATTGGAATATCTTGGACAAATTGGTGCATGAAGTTGCTCAGTGAAGGCAGTCATTGGTCCCGGGGCAAGCTGCCCTCCAGTGCTGCTGGAGCACGATGGCCAGTAGCTGCTGGGCTGGCCTCTGTGCAGCTGGCTGTGCTCCAGTCCTATCCTCTCCTTCAAGGGAAAAGGGAATTTTAGGGGTGTACTACATACGTGGCAGGATCAGCATGAAGTTTACGGAACCTCTGCACCTGTTGCCCTAGGGAGCCCTGTTACTCTAGGTGGTGTACAGTCATCTCTGCTTCCTCTGCCCGGGTTTTGCACCATGTATCTCATCCTGACCTTCACCTCTGCCTCATCTTTACCTCACTAGCTTGTTTTGCTCTCTTTAGCAACTTCCTGAGTACGCTTTAATTGATTTTTTTTTTTTCTCCTTCCTCCTCTACTTTATTCTCTTGGCTACTCTTCATCTACTCTTCATGTACCAACATAAATAAACAGTCAAAAAGTGGTACAGCTCCAGGTCAGAGCTCAGCTAATGCCTTCATCTTCAAAGACTTCAGCCATCTGGACAAGGAGCTGCTAGTCATGCCCACCTTGAGATGTCTTTGGCAATGGGGCAGGTATCTTTTTTTTTCCCTCCCCTACTAGACAGGATCATAATTTTTTTTTCCCTGAGATTCAAAGGCAGGACTGTTACTTCTAGGGCCCCTCACCATTTGGAAATTAATGTGAATCATTTTCCCTCTGTGCAAGGTCTTTGTTGCTAGAATGAAATAATCATCTTTTTTTTTTTTCCCTATCCCCTTCAAGAAATGGGTAGAAATGATGACTGGATGTTGTATGTACGTTTGGTGAAAGGCCATTCTCTGTGCTGTTTCAAAGAGGTAATTATAATTGTAGCTTATAAATCATTGGGGAGGTATTGGTCTGTCCCTTCCTAATGTGGCTTTTTGCAAATGAGCGCCGATTATTTGCTTCCTGATGCTGTAATTGTATCTGGTCTGAACTTTCCATACAGATTGCATACCGCTGTGATTATGTATTTGCCTCTCTGAGGCTGCCAGATACATACAGGGAAGCATGTGTGAGCTGACCTCTAGCAGAGCCTCTGCAACTGTTGTTCCTTTCCCCTTAATCCCATTTCCAAGCAATGGTATCACTAAGGCAAAGCTTACCACCTGAACTATCTCGGTGGGACAGAAGACAGTCATGCTAGCGTACACTTTATCCTGGGGGAGGATACTTCAGCCAGTTTTAGCTAGCATAAGTGGCACCGACGCTGGGGGGACGTGCTAAGCTGTAGCCAAAACACAATGGCTTAAGTGCTGCATTAACAGATTTGTAATTAGTAATGACATTTTGGGGATTGGACACAATATGGTTCTAGCTTGAACTTAATAGAAATCCAGGGGCAAGCTGACAGAGATCAGTTCTAATTGCAAAGTATCTGCAATCATGACAGTGACGTACTAAAAAGAGTTGACTGGGCAATGCTAAGTGGTGGTTGCCTACACAAATGAGTAACACCAAGGCAAAAGCTGACCTGTTCAGCTTGCTATATTTCCTCCCCTTACAAATGGAGGAAGCACTGCCTTTGGGATTAGTAACACAACGCAGCACGTGAACAATGCTATCTATATTTTCGACTGGTCAAGATATCATAGAGAAAATAATCTACTGCTGGATTTCTCTGTGAAGTTGGCATGGCTGCGTAGCATAGCAAAGAAGGCAACCGTTAGCTGGGTCCTTTAAACCCACCAGCTCCAGGACTGGGAGGTCCTTCCCCTCATCGGTGGATCCGCGCTGAGCAGGTCCCTCCTCAGCCCACAGCAGGCTGACGTTCCTGTCTCTGCCTCTCCCAGGGCTGCCCGAATCATTTCGCTATGAACCGGGCAGGGTAGGGGGCCTCTTCAGCTACAGTTATTCTGATTTTCATTGAATAATTCAAAGATTAGGTGCAAAGAAAGTGCAAAAGAATGAAAAGTGAGTCTGGAATGTATTGGTTAGGGCACTCACCTGGAGGTGGAAATGCTGGGATCCAGGCCCTAGAAATTGTGATACTGTTTAAATACGAAATAAGTGCCTGGGTCAGGGCATCAGATCCTTCTGTGATGTCAATGTACCTAAGTTCTTTCATATGTTTAGCTATCTAGATAGCTAAATATCTATTTCAACTTGGTACAGTCCTAGTGAGATTTTTCTGAAGTATCCAGGACACCAGAAACATCAGCTGTCTGTTGGCATTTTTAAATAATGGAAAGGTTTTTATAGTCTGTGTTCTTCAGTCATTTATAAAATCAGACTTTAGACTCCTGGGCATCTTACCTGTAGATCACCTTAATACCGCTCATCCTGGAATATGATTCAGGAATTCAAAGCAAAAATTGCTAAATTTCAAGCTGGTATTCTAACCAGGAGACTGTCTCTGCAGGGATGTTTTTCATTACCAGTGAGGGAAGGGGAAGAAAGATGAACATTGGGGGGGGGGAGGCTGGGGGGGGAGGGGCANGTGCTGCGGGGAGATGGGACGGAAATAAAATGCTTTGGCCAGTTTGGTAATAGGTCTTTTATTATGTCTTTCTTCTTTCCCCCGTTTAAATCCTTCAGATACTGACAATCCATAGAAGTTGCTAGTAAAATTCATATAAAGATAATGATTTAGCCTGTCTAAAAAAAAAAAAATGTTATCACATCATTTGTAAATTGGGAAACTCTGTGGTATTGTTACGAAATTTCCATGAATATCCATCAAACATTCAAACAATGCTGTTTCATCATATCCAAAATGAACTCTTGTTAACTTTTGTTTTGAACCTTATTAGTTATAAACCTTGAAAGCAGGTTTTCTGTACATTTATGAAACTTCAGTGTCTTTCTGCCATGATTTTTAACATCTTCAGCTTCTCTGATGGCCATAATCTTTTGAGAAGAGACTATATGTAAATCCTTGAGTTGAACTTTGGAGTGATCTGGTGTAGGATTTATCCCTACTACCCTTATAGCTATTTGGTTCCTCAAAGAGCCATGGTCAGGTATGCCCATCTTCAGGGACTTTCAGCTCTAGCTTCCCATTGCATCAATGACCAATGTTGTTGTCATTTCTGTTACCCTCGCCATTTTACACTTGGTAGGAATAATGTAACATCTTCCTGCATGCTTGTTTACCACCAGTGTCTGCAGGTTGCCTGTGTGATCCAACCAGTCTGGACACCCGCATCTACTTTAGCCTGTCTAATACGCAAATACGCAAATGCGTATTCACAAATACGCATCCAGGATTGCTGGAGATGCAAGGTCACATACTTGAGGATGTTATTCAAATGGCAAAGGTGTCTCAGCCTGGCTCTGAAGCAGTCCTTGTGTGTGTGGTTTCACGCAGGCAGAAAATGACGGAAAAATGGTCAAACAAGGAGTGCATTAGTCTCTATGTATGATTTTGCCAGCATTGTGAAATCGAGCCTTGTAAATTCAGTGCTGTGGTTGTGCCATGTTGTGAAATCAAGTGCGATGTGCCTGCTTTTGTGCTTCATATTGTGATGGAAAAGGCAGCAACCAATATATTTGAAATGGCTTTTTTGTGCAGTTCCTAAGATTCTTACTTACCCTTCACACATCTGTATTTTTCTTGCATCCAGAGGATGTTGTTGAGTGCAATCCAGGAAGGAAACTTTTCCATGGGGAAAGGTAGTTTGTTTAGTCTCGCCTACAATTTAAAAAAAAAAAAAAAGCTACAGAGCAGAAAAATGTTGCATGTTTGTAGGTGTTAGTCAGGAGAGTAGGGGAACAGATACCTGTGAAATAACATCTGCGTTTGTTAGGTGCACATTAGAGTATAAATATAATGTTGAAACAATTCAGTTAGTTCTATAGTGTATTCAATTATCCTGGCTCATGAGAAGCTTTTGCAAATTAAGTGAGCTAGTAATTATCCTCCAAGTATTCTTCAGTGCTCCAAGTAGCACTGAAGTAGGCTTTACTGGCTCAGATGCACTGTGTGCCTCTCAGCATGACAGCAGGAGTTCGGCTTTGCTGTTGTTATGGCCTATCTCAGTATGTCAGTAAGTACTGGAAACTGGAGACAGATAAATCTTTCCTTGAAATATGTAGTTAAAATGAGAGAAACGGACCCAGCCAAGCACTTCACAAGTTGCTGTTTTAGCTTTTGATATTCAGTGTGTTAGGGGAAAGAAAAAAAAAGTGTATCTTTTGGGGTAGTTAAGATCATGATTACACTACAGTCCATCATTTCTGATGAATTCACCAGATTCATCAGAAATAATGCTGTTCTCTACAAAATCTCACTTTTCTACTCCTGTGTGTTTCCAGTTCTGGCACTTTACCACGGAGAAGATTCAGGCTTTGGTGCCCCTCTACCCTGCCTGCCAATGGCCCAGGTCTTCTACCCCTGCCTTCCGTTTTGGAGTGAAGCCTTACCTTTTAAGTTGGGCTTCCACAGAGTCAGACATGTTCGCTTCCTTTCCTACTGCCGCACTTCATGGTGATATACTTTTGGCCAGATTTCTAAATCCACTGAAAAATCTGGTGCATCTATTGATGCCTAAAGGGTAGATTTTTGGGACACTGTGCATCCTTCGAGGTTAGTTTATTTGTGTACGTGTCTAGAAGGAAACTGAGTTCCTCTTGAAAAAGCAAAGCAAAATATCCCACTTAACCTCCTAGAGAAGACTTAGCTCCTTTAAACAGAACAAATAAAAAGCATATATAAATACATCCTGAACTGCACTAAAATTTGTTTACCATTAAAACTTATCTCTGAGCTTGCAATTGTAGGAGACAGCGTAGTAAGCATAGCAGAGCCATATAGCACATACTTTAAAGCAATTTACAGTACTGAGAATCTAATAAAGGTAGCTGACAAGATAATTGCCAAATTATGTGAATTCATTACCACCACTCGCACACAAATGCTCTTTAATTATTTTTTGGCATCTGAGGAAAGGAAGAGAAATGCTGAGCTAATAGACACCATGTAATCCATCTGTGTTTGTTTTGGTGCATCCTGGATTTGTGGAAGATACCGACGAGATGTTGCCTGGGGTACAATGACCTCTGAGCACAGGAAAAAAATTGCTGCTCGCTAGCCTAATAGTACAAAACAAGAGAGTTGCTTGTCTTCAGATTATGACCCGGTCACCTAAAGCATGTGGGAAAAATGTGTTCAGATAAAGGCTACAAAATTGTTAACACTTTTAATTATGTTTAGATTACAGAGCATTATACAACTAGCAGTGTCCATGTTATTGAAAACCTTATCAGCTGCCATTCAGTGAATGGCCCTGCTAATAAAGTACTTGGTGGAATTTCTGCATGTATTTGTGCATGGTGTTTGTCCAGCCACATCCTGGGGGTTTTCTTCTGAGGCATCCATCTGATCCTAATCCCAGCCAACAATAGCCAATTTATTCTATTATGCTCTATCACACAGTACTTAGAGAAATTGTTTCCTTGCTGTCATTAGCATGGCTCATGTGCGCATCATATAGATTAAAATAAGAAAAATGTTTCTTGTTTAGACAGTTGTCTGGGGTATTATTCAGCCGTTTGTCTGTTATGCTTTCTTGATCCGTTCAGAAAATGCCTTCAAATTACAGTGATAAGGAACTTCTTAATAGCATCGTTGTCTGATTTCTTTTTCTTTTTAATTAAGTCAGGAGTCTATTCTGTGAGGGATGAAGGGAAAATATCATGTGTAATATCCTGCTCAAAGCTTGCTACTTCAGGTGGCAGAAGTGAAGGCCTTAATGAAAACTGACTTAAATTAGAACAGGAAATATTGGTCATGCGTTTCTTATGCACAGTGCAGATGGACGAATATTTTTTCTTGTGAAAGATGGCTCACTGGTGGTGCAGAATACCTGGGATGTATGACCATGTACCTCTCCTGGCTTAACGTGTTCAGCGTCACCAAAGCATTCCACGGAACTGAATTGATTTGGCAACCAGAATACTTGAGTTGAAGGCTTGGTCTGGTACTGAAGAAGCCATCAAATGGGGGTGGGCTGGATCACCATTAGCATTCAGCATTGCTGCTTTGCCCACAGGGGAAGGGAGCACAGCTGTGGGAGAAGGGGAGAGCAAGGAGGAATGGAGAGGAGCTTGGAGGAGAGGGAATTAATCTTGTGATTGTGCCATAGCCTCACACAGAGCACTCTCCTTATCTATAAAGGAAGGATGAGCTCGTTCACACACGGGGCTGGTGATACCTGGCACAACCAGGTTCTCTGGGAGAATAAAAGCAGTAATCCATGGAGCAGGGAAGTGATGACAGATAACAGATATCTGCGAACTGTGAGTTGGTTGGAAATCTTTTCCACCCAGAATCCAAAAGCTTGGACTGCTTTGTGGTCCAGGTCTAGGTTTCTGAGGGAAAGCTTCCAAGAAAAACGAAAGCTTGACCTGAGATGTTATTTGCAAGCCCTGATTTTGAATTTTTGGGATGGGAATGGTCTTGGAAAAAAAGCTTTGTGTAGCGATCATTGTTCAGCAGCAGTCAGAGGGCTGCACTCTTTTTTTTTTCCCCTCTTTTTCTAACTGTGTAATTGTTTTCCCAGCAATGCAAAGCAATCACATCTCCAGTCACCAGTGGCCTGCTCTTTGCAGGTGTGCAGAATTTGGGATGGGCAAAAATAATGGTAGGATTTTAGGTGGCTGTAATATTGGAAGAAAATGGAAGCCTGTTTGGAGGGTTTGTGTTCACCACCCCAGCAGTCAGTTCCCCCAGTCCTCCAGGAGCCTCTGTGCATGCCCACTAACAACCTGCTCTTCTCAGGACAAGCTCCTAGCAGCTGGCATAGCTGGGCACACAGATTACTTCGGCCTTTGCTAACCGGTGCAGATGTTCTTATCACACAGCTGTTGTCTGAGATGGTGTGGGTGCACCAGCAGTCCAAGCCGGAACCACTGCTCTGGTGGTACCCCTAACAGCATCGCAGGCTGGCATCCTGTCATGCCAGTGCCCCGGCATGCCCTAGCTGGTGTTACTACCACCATCAGACCCTTATACAAGGCAGCTTGCAACGGCAATGTAACTGTTTTGTCTAAAATTACTTATCTGTTGTTAGAGGCATGCAACTTCCAAGCGGGTCTCTTATTTGTTGTTCTCAGAGCCAGACCTATTGGATGGGCCTGTGGTTACAGCTGTGGTCAGCACATCTGTTCATTAGTTACTCTTGTTTGATCAGCTCTCTGTGCCAAACAGGACTAATCAGACCAACAAGATTCATCCCTGCATGTGGCACAACAGCAAGTTAATTGGCTACCAAGGTGTTTTAGCTGGACAGGAATTTTGAAACAAGATTTCTACCCAGTTTTGCAGTTTCCTACTCAAATGAAATTTCCACTGCCATCGTTGTCATTAATGGGAAATCTGCCTCTCTGTGTTTGTGTTAGAGCAAAGCCTGCAACTCAAAATAGCACACGTTTGCAGGGGATTGTGAAGGGATGTTTTTGAATACCTCGGCTTAGCATCATCTGCAGCACAAAATAGTTCATCCTTACATTAAGTTTTTATGCTCACTAATGCATGGCTGAGGACTATAAGCTCTTTTTCCAACAGTGTTCATCCTTTAGGATACTTAAACATGTGCACTACATAGGCACCGTTATATAATGAATAATGTAATCACAGAAGTTTTACTAAACTTAGGTACTGAAGTGATCTCATTCAGCAGGTATTGGCACGAGAACTGTTTCTAAGGCTTGTTGTCTTCTGTGATCACTTCTGCTTGCAGACTTTGTTGAGCTGAGTTACATTGTGGTTGACAGGGAACAGTAAGAGCCGGTTATCTCCCTTGAATATAACTATTTCCTATTCATTTTCTTTATTTCTACATATTTTGTCAATCAACAAGCGGAGCTGGTAGGGCACAGAGTTTCCAAGGCAAATGTCCTTAGTGTGCAAAGATCTGCACAGGGGAGAAAAATAATTCCCCGTAGGAGAACTTCAGAGTTGCTTTGAAGATTCAGATTTCTTCCCCCATGCTATTTCTACTTTCAGAAATACTCTAAGTGCATGTTTTCACTCATACTTTGAATGATCCAAGTATGTCACCAGACTGTAGTTGAATTCTGCTTTCTCTTTTTTTATGAGAAAGAGGATAAGATCAACAGGCCATGCTTCAGCAGTTTTAGCGAACAAGCTTTGTGTATCACTGTTTAGTTGTAAACAGCTTTCCAGTTACGAGTGAGTCACTTCTTGTTAAGTTTTTTTTTTTTTTAATCTCTTGGGGTCTCTGAATCAGATTTCACCCCATTGCAGTTAAGCATTTAAGCAGACTTTACTCAGGCCTAAATATGTGCTTAAAAGCAATGGTGTAAATGAGTGTTTTTCTAGATACGACTAAGTTCATGCTGAACTCTTTTCTAAAAGGTCGCATGTGAGCCACTTTACTCATTCACCATAGCAGCCCTGAGATCTGTGAAATCTCTAGTGTGCATAAAGTTAACCTTGGATAAGTGTCTGTTGCATCTGGACTTTGCTTTCAAGTATATATTTTGTGAATGTAAGTACTGTCTTTCACTAGTATGCCCCATTATTTGCTTAAAATATGTTGTTTGTGTAAAATTCCTAGCAAACAGATTTACTAACATTATGCTCTCAGAGCAGCACAACTGAAGCAAACTAATTTGCAGGGTAGTATATGTGCACACAAGGTACTACAGACAGCAGCCATCTAGCATTCACTGACAGCATTTTCATTTTAACACATTTGTGATTAGAAAAAAAGTTACAGAGCACACAGTAAAAGCTGGGCTACAGTCTCTCTTTGCCTTTGAGGGGTGAGTATGGAGACTCCCTTGCTCTCATCACTGATTTTCTATTTAACATTCATGATACTTTACGTAGTTATGCTTCTAGCAGGTAGAATAACAACTGATTAAAGCTGTTTCTGAACTATTTCTTTTTAGCAACTATCGGGCATAAATATTTACTCTGTAATTATCAGTAAATATATTTTTCTTCAAGTACCAATAACAAACCAATCCCCTAATTAGGATATAAAACAGCTGGTGGCATTCACAGAGATGTTTCCCTTTGACAGATAGCTCAAAGAGCAGAGAACAGCGCTACTTTCGTTTGGGCCCTTTCAAACAAATAGGAAGGGAGTCTTAAATATGTATTCTATGTGCACATTAACTCCTACTTTGTTTTCTGCCCAAGATTATAAACAATGTTTATTTGAGAGGGTTTAGATTTGTTCATGTTTCATATACTGTAGGGAATGATTAAAAGCACTGAATGTTGATCTTGTGGTGGTACATCAGAGATACCTCCAGCTTGTGCGCCCCAAGCTAAACCCTGTGCAAACACTGAGGGTGCGCAACCTTACTGCTGCTAGCAGATCACTCAGTAAAAATTTCATCAACTGCTCGGCTCTTTTTAATGTCTGCCTATGTGGTGTCTGTAGAGAGTCTGAGAGATGGATTGGCGTTGAATAACTACTGTTTAGATCCAAAAAGCTTTTAATAGCTGTATTACGATCTCTAGAAACTATTCAGTGATTCCTTAACAGTAGTTAACGATCATCTTAGTGACAGGAACAAAATAAAAGCAGGGCAGGCTGAACTCTTACAAGTGATTTGTAAATCCTAAACATGAGATCGATTCTATTCTTATCTTCATTTAGCAGTTTATAAATTGATATGGAAATGGGTGATAGAAAAATATGGCTTATGGTCAGCTGTTGTCTTATGCTTTTGAGAGCAAGCAGACTCGAATTCAAAGCATCTGTTGCAAAACTAAGTGAATTCTGGCTGAAATTTATTTCTAGAAAAGTTGTCCATTGGGACATTCTTGTAGTAAGTTGCATATTTATTTCTGCTGTGAGACAACTGCATCTGTTGTGTATGTTTTTGATTTCTGAACATCTGAGGGCCAAATCTCAGTTGCTCTAAATGGGTATAGCTGTTCTTGCTTTTTTCATTACAGAAAATTTTACTTGAGATATCAAGCCAAGGGAAAGGTCTTTGGATGCTGTTTGTTTTTTATTGTTTTTCTTCTTTGTGGAGATAGGGTCAAGCTACAAGTAGAATACAGGCAGAAATGATGTTCTGCTGTGGCTGGTAAAAAGCCCAATTTAAATAGCTTCCTTAATAGAAAATTGGGCTGTTCCAATTAAAGTTATTTTATTTCCTATGGGCACAATAATATTTCACTTAAGAATTTAAACACATTCATTCGAAATCGTGCTACTGCTCTTTATGGGAGTTTGAGGGATTCATCTCCAATCGTTCACTGTGGGCCAGGCTTCCAGGCTAGACGGACATCCGATATGGGAAGGAACTCTTCCTCTGACCGGTTTCAAATGTCAGATGTTGGTAGGGTTTTTTGTTGTTTGGTTGTTTGTTTAGGAAGAAAACATCTGGTTTTGAATATCTCTAGCTTTGATGTACTTCTTATCAACGTCCATAGCACAGACATCGCTCAGCAGTCATTCTGCCCTTGAGGGAAGGGTTGTACATGGGGCTACTTCTATCGCCTCCCAGAATATCCACACAAAGCTCATCCAGTGTTAGTTATTTCATGTTGGAGAAGCTTTTCATGGGAACAGTGTCATGCAGACAGCATAGGTACACATCCATTTTCATACATCATCACTGATGCCTTATGCTCTGTGTATCTCAGAGTGAGAGTAGTAAGATAGCTTTAGGTTATAATTGCAATACGGTGGGGGGCGGGGGTTTCAGCCTAAGTTCGTTTCTTAGCTCGTCACCTAGCTACTTGGTGCATGAAATAATTGATGAGGTTTGGATGTCTATTCAGAAGGCTTTAAGTTCAACTTTTAAACTGTTTAGTTTTTGTATGAGATTTTTTTTTCCCTTTTAGCTTTACAACCATGGCTAATAGCCCAAAGTATCCTGGCCAAGCTTTTTCATAAAGCAGCAAGAATTTACTGAGTACATATGTTCAGTTTTTTTCCCCATGGAATTAACTTTCTCCTGCAATCCAGCCTGGAAAAGAAACTTACTTCTAAAATGACCTTGACATTTTGCACGTTTCCTTTACTTAAACTTGTGGGTTCTTCAGGAAACCAGCATCAGTGGGGCAGTGTATGAAACTGCAAGTAAAATGCACCTTTACAGTTATACAACTCTTACATTAAAATTACAGTTTTAAACAAATAAATGTGAGTGTTGGACATGTGCCAGGAGACAGAACGGAAATGGTTTAGCAATGTAGTTGCTATGCAGAAATTCCTATTGCTGTATTAGCATTGATACCATGTGCTCATCTAAGCTTTAGAAGTTAGGAAACAAATTCCTCATCACAGAGGGTCAAAAGTGGCCCCATGTTCATTCCACTTCAGCTGAGGAACTTAATCAAGGCACCTCCTTCAGTTGCCTTATTATCCCTGGCCCTTAACAGTGAGTAGATGTGACCAAGTTGTGGAGCTGGATGTCTTATATTTGCCAGAATGGATCTACCACCAGGTTTTATTACAGGTTAAGGTTATTTCTTCAGGATAGATGGGGCACAAACTATGTTTATATTGCCTGCCAGAAACCTGGACTTCTCAGTACCAGGGTTCAGCAAGTACTGGAAACGGTGGGAGGAGCTGAGAGCAGACTCAACACACAAGGTGTTGAAGAGACGCATCTTGGGGAGCTACATATATAATTCTCCCCTGTAAATTGACATTTGGGGTAGTTTCAGTGTGGAGCTGAGCTCTAAAGCCTGCTGTGTACTGGAGCAGTTGGTTTCTGCTGTACGAGGTTGTACAGAGAACATCTTGTGAAACCTTAGAAGCAAGCCTAGCTTGCTTCTCAGAACCAACTCCTTCAAGTATTTCCTTTTCAATTTTACATGAATATTTAGTGCTGACATAAGATGTCAGCTTAGCTATAGAGACACAACCATATCAGCCATCCGGCTTGACATAGCGAAGTCATTTAACCATGCAAGATGTTTGTCCTTCTTGAGACTGATGAAAGTCCCAGGCAGTGAATATAAGATTAAACCTGCTACACTTTTAATGAGGTATTTCTTGACTCCTGATGTCCATGTGGAGGGTGCTCAAATCTGTCGCTGTGGGTTATGAAAACCACTTCATTTTGATTCTTAACCAGACAAACTGAGCATGCTCAGACTTTCCACAGCCGAGAGGTGACCCAGGAAGAACACAATAGTCCTCAGCCCACTGATTGGCTGACTTCCTCCTCCAAATCCTGTCCTTCGGTATTAGTTTCCTAGGAAACAGCCTTGTGACACACGAACCTTTTTCTGTTAGTGTCTGTGAGTTATTTACACTATTTAGGATTGCCTAGCTTGAAGCAGGTTTTCCAGCAAGGATGGAGTGCTCCAGCCTCTTAGGTCCTTTAAGAAGGCTTAAACTAGACAACCAAAAAATCATGTAAACAACTTATTCATCACACCTGAAACTCTAGTCTGTTGATTAGTCACTTGAACAGAGCCAAGAAACCAGTTGTTTTCTTTTTTTTTTAGGCCCTGCGTGTCTGCAGCAGAGGTACTGAAGCCCTGTCTGTGCTCTGTAGCCACCTCAGCGTCCTGGCTGGGTCTGCACAGCACGGTGTGCTGCGCAGCTCTCGCGTGCAGCAGGTTATTAGCTGCTTTCTATTTTTGCTTAAGAAAAAAACTGTACAGATTTCTTGTCTATTTTAATAGGGCGCTATGTTAATATTAGCGAAAATGAGGTTGCTGAAGAATACTCATGAATGTGAAGCAGGGGTTTTCGTGGGTTTGTGTCTGTCTCATCTTAGTTGGCTAGACATTTTGGACAGAAAGCTTGGTAGAAATGAACTTTGCCTTTAAAATGAACAGCATCACTTTTTCCATAGCTGTCAACTGTATATTCTGTGCCCTGGATCTCCAGAGGCTCTTGTAAGCATCTTGGTTAGTAATCACCGAGTGTGATTGGCCAAGGACTGAGATCTGTAAGGTCAGTGTCACGATATTAGCTTTTACCTTCCCCTCCAACCTGAACAACTGACAGGCAGGGTGCAGATGTTCTCAGGTAGCCCCACTTGTTGATATCAGGGCATCATTTTATACATAATTGCCTGTGGCATAATTCTCTTCCTGTGCTCTAAGTCGCTGACTTTTTTTAAATCTCGGTTTAGTATCACTGGAACTTGAAATAGGTAACCTTCCTTGTTTTGTCCTGGGAGGGGGAAAAAAATCTTTTTTTTTTTTTTTTAACAGCATATATTGCAAATGCTACATAAACATTCTTTTTAACAGTGCAATGGACAAAGCAGAATAAGTTGCTGCAATTTGGGGAGCTCATATTTGGTATTCAGCTCCCAGCAGGACTATGAAATTTGATGGTTTTCTCCTGTGTTTTGCTGAGGACTGTCACTAACAATGATAAAAATGACAAGATGACAAGCCCACATGTGCACTTAAGGAAGAAAAAAAATTCAATCTGTAGATTTAATTTCCATACTCTTGCAGTCTCTAGGGACTTGTATGAGTGACAACTCTAATAGCAAAAATCTGGATCTGAGGGTCTTCCTCCACTGACCCAGTAAACCATTGCCAAGTCATGATGGTTGCCTGATGCGCAGCCCAAGTTTCAGCTGAAGAAAGAGAAACACCTGGGGTTCAAGAGCTGAAAAATCCGTTTGAAAAGGAAATACAAGCTGAAGTGGAAGAAGGTCATAGGCAAAGAGCAAGGACTGGGGTACCTATAATTAATAACATGGAGGAGAAGGCATCATTGGGAATGGGGCTCTTCCTGCCTCATGGATCATGTGGATTTCCACCCTAGGTTTTTTTTTACTAGTGATACAGTGCTATTGTGATATTTCTGGCTCAGGCTTGGATGTTCTCTAAATGTCCATCATGTAGCAATGCTTTGGGCAACAGACGGTTCCCTACATCTGAAAAGAGTAACACGTACATGTGTGTGCAAGCACAAGGAGAGAGGGTGCACCCGGGAGTAGCAGCCTGCAAGGAGAAAAGCCCTGCTGTCAACTGGGAATGCCACGGAGCTGACGTGCAGATTTGAGCTCCCATTAATGTGATTTCCAGCAAATCTTGAATCGAGTTCGTGATTATGGCCAACTAGCATTCTTATGTCACTTTTATCAGGATCTCTGTCTCACCCCATAAAAAGTGCTTTTTATGAAGATGTGGAGTGGCCTACTGAATGAGTGACACGTCACCTCCTGAAATCTAATAGAGCTGTCATCCTCATGTCACCATTGTGTCTGTTAAAGTGATCAGCTGAACATCTGTCTCTCCATATTTTGTACAGTACAATCCACTCTGCCAATTTCCTCCACCCAGCCAGGTTCCCGGAAACACTGTATTTGAAATGCTTTTAGAGTGGGAGGAAAGAGGGAGTGGATTTTTCTTCATTTTTCAGTCAGCTGCATCTGATAAAACAACAGTTTGTAGTGCTGGGTAACCCCAAACATGTAAAAGCTTGTTGCAAGTTATAATGCAGTATTATAATAGAGCTGGAGTTCTTCAAACCCATTTGATTGGAATCACATTGTTCCTGAATTTGGCAAAAAAAGCCACCTAATTTCAGTGCTGAAATCTGTAACAAACTGGAAGTAATTCTCCATTAGCATGGAGTTCACATAAAGCAAGGCTTCTGCTTCTAAAACTGAATTAACCACAACAGCGCAAGCTATTGTTGCTTTTAAGACCAGACATCCAAAAACAAGCCTGGCCAGTTCCAGGTGTTCGATACTTGTAATGGAGGCCAGGTTTTCCGAGACATTTGGATATGTTAAACAGCACTCTTCTGAAAAAACTGGTCCTCTCTTGGCTGCTGTGGAAGGCATTTATACTCTTTCCAAAAAATCTGAGCCATTTTTTCTGATTCTGAATAGTTTCCAGAAAGTCCCTTTTTGACAGGATCCTTGTACTTGGTTTGATGCTGCCTGCAGAAAAGAAATGCAAAGAGCTCATGACTGACATAGCAGCAGAAAGCAGTGATGAACTGGAGGGAGCAGGAAGGGATCAGACCGCAGGGCGCAGCCAGAGGAGCTTGCTTAGCAAGTCCCTCTTCCCCATGTGTTGGGGTAACACGGTGTCATCATGTGCACCGTGAGCAGAATTTCATCTCCTCCTAATGAAGAGCTGAGCAGGATGTTATTAAAATATAATGGTTTTCAGAGGATTAGCTGTAGGGTTGCAAACATAAAATAGCCAATTGCTTTTTTGCCCTTGTTCTGATTTTTTTTTTGCCTAAGTGGCAGCAGGTGTTCTGAGCTGCCCTGCCAGCACTTCCATACGAGTAAGAAATCAAATCAGCTACCAAGTACTGACACAGAGTAATTAATTACTTCTGCAGTATTTTTCAATTCTCTCTTTGCATGTATTAAATTTCTTTTCATTTATGGGCTGTCCCCACCTGTCTATGGGGAAAGTTTCCAGGTTAGTATCTCTGTTTTTAACCTGATGCAAGTCAAAAGAGAAAACATCCCTTCCTATCCCTAATACTGGATATTACTAATTTTTTTGTTTTTGTTTTCTAACGCACCTTTGTTTAAACATGGTATGAGAGCAAAACCGCCTGCAAAGATGCTGTATGTTTAATGCACTGCTATCAGGATCAACATGGGACATGGCATGTTTAAAAGGTCATCTTGAGGGAAAAGTCACAGTGTGGGTAGTTTATTAGCTGTGATGGCTCTTGATATCTTGAGAAACTCACACTGTTACACCTGTCAAGAAAGACTGCCTCCTGGAAAAGCTAAGGCAGTTTATCTCAATAAATACTTGGATGTAACTTAAAGGACATTTGCTGGCTATGTACCTGCAAACAAAATGGTTTAAGACAAAACGGAGTGCATGTGTCTGCAGCCTGATTATGTGCTACTGATAAACTCCTAATCAAAGAAACACAACTCTTTTTAAGATCAAAGGAACTCTTATATATGTGAATGTGTGCATCATATCTGATTACAGACAGTGGTCTAGCAGTGTCTTGCAGCAGCAAATAATGGTCTCAAGTTGTGCCAGGGGAGGTTTAGATTGGATTTTGGGAAGAATTTGGATATTGGATATTAGGAAGAATTTCTTCATGGAGAGAGTAGTCGAGCATTGGAATGGCTGCCCAGGGAAGTGGTGCAGTCCCCATCCCTGGAGGTATTTGAGACCTGTGGATGTGGCACTAAGGCACATGGTTTAGCAACAGGACTTAGGTCAGGTTGATGGTTGGACTTGATGACCTTGAAGGTCTTCTCCAACCTAAATGATTCTATGATTCTGTAAGATCAGGGAAATAAACAGGGGCCAGTTAGATGGACAGATGGGGCTTCAGCACTTTTTTTCTCTTGTCCTAGTCACTCTGACACAGTGTTAGGAGGGAATACATGTTGTGGTCAGGATACCTGCTGTTCCATTGCCACACTGAGTTTTTAGTGTCCACTGGAGAGACCTAGGAGGGATAGTGAAATTCAGAAATACTCTGTCATGGAAATCCATTCTGACTTTAGAGAAAGGAGAGCTGTACCTTCTCCTGCTTCTCATTGTCCATTGCAGACATGGCCAAGAACCAGAAAAGAAAAATCTAATTCAGCTAAGACATCTCACATTTTCAGTGCTATTCATGTTGCATGGTTCAGGCTTTGTCCTAGCACTAACGTACTTTCTAGTGCAATAATACTAACACTGAAGAGCTCCCAGTGCCCGCTTCTGCTAGGAGGATGTACTCTCAGCACACCTCACCAGGACCGTAACCCTACTTGGCTCCTAAGTTTCAGGGGACAGAGGAAACTTCTGTAGACTCAGGCCACAGAGTTCAAGAAGTCCGTGAGATAAAAGTAGTTGTGTGCCAAGGTGAGTGCTGACAGGTTGTGGAGGAGTTTGATTTATACACTGAAACTGAAGCTGTGTCTGCCAGAGGCTGGTACCCAAATACTATAAAATTTCATGACAAGAAGATACATGTTTGACAAATGCTATAGATGGCCTTAAGTTGCCTTCAGAAGGGCTAGTGTGCAGTGGGGAGAAACTTGCTTTCTCATGCATCTGTGCAGGCCAGCCATTATGTTGCTGGTAGATACCAAAAACCATAAGAAAAAAGATGCATTGAATATCTGGCAACAGAGATTTCCCCTGGAGCCACCCCAGTAGGAACCTCAGAAGAGGTTTTTCAGTCTGAAGCAGATCAGATATACTAACATGTGCCATAACTAATCATTCCTTCCCACATCCTCCATTCCAGGCAAAACTGTCTGTGCCTTTCAAAACCTCCGGGAATCATGGTGTAAAGGATCCATACGGTGATGCTAGTTTTCTCCAGGATCTGAAGTGTTCATGCTTTCTTTCTTCCCTTCTCTTCCATATATCCCATCGATGGGTTTCCCAGAGCACTTCTGCCATATTAATAAGATATGCTGTCACAGTTGTTCTTCTGCCAGAGAAATAGGGTAGAACCTGAAAATGTGAAGGGGAAGAAAAGAATGGTTTCTAAAATACAGAGTTTAGAACAAATGACTCAAAAGTATATCTTGAGGAGAAGGCAGGTTCATGCTAAAGGACACTAAGGCGTGGTATGTAGGAAGCTGGGACTGCTCTAAGACTTTTCTGTGAAGGATCACGTTGTTTCAAGTCCTGGATCAACGTTGTTTATGACAAATACCTCACTAAGAAAAAACATCTCATAAGTGTGTCCTGGTCTTGCTATTTCCTGGACATGTGTCTTACTCTTTGTGAGGTCAAATTGTGTAATTCTGATAAAGCAGTTGTAAATGGGGCTGGTAAGCCACTTCCCTCTTATTAGTTTTCACACGCTTCATGAAACCAAAGACTGAAGTATAATCTCTTGGCATGATGGGACTGAGCTAGGGTATGCAGACAAAGAACTTTTTCAAATATTTGAGCATTTGATGTTTCAGTCTCAACCATGGTTTACATCTGGAGTAATTTGGAGGTTTATTTTGATTAGAATCTGAATAGTCATTTTTGATTAGCAGACTGCATAGATTAGAAATGATACTGCAAAGCTGAAGCCACACAGATTGCCGAAGGTAACAAGCTATCTTTGCTTACTCAGGTTTTTAGTGCTGAACTTATCTGAAGTTTAGCTGAACCATGGAATATTTGTTTGCTTTGCAATTGTTGTCTACCCATCTGCTTTAGGTTTTGCTCCGTTTCAAAATGGGTTGGATTGTTTTGGCTTTTTGTTTTTATTGAGAACATTAGGTGCATTAATCTTCTGAAATATCAAAATGCCCTCAAGATTAATTACAGATATGGGTCAGCTATTTGTTGCACCCTACCCATATGAAACAGGTGTTTGGTTTGGCAAGTCACCCAGAGGCTCAAGGGAAGGACTTGGTAGATTAGAAGCAGACCTGTGACTCTTTTTCCTCTGAGTTTATGGTGAAACCTAGCTCTATATATGCTCCAGGAGTCAGTTACTTCAAATGTCATGTTCTGCAAATGATTCTCACTGGAATAGATTCACAGACTCATGGAACAATTGAGGATGGAAAGAAAAAATGCAAGTAATCTAGACCTACTCCTCCATAAAGCAGGGCCAGCTGCTTTTATCTTCATTATACCACTCATGGGTAGCTGGAGAAAGCAATTAAATCCTCTCCTCAGCCCTTTTCCAGGCTGAACAAAACCCCATTCTCAGTCTGTCCTGTGTCTTGGCCATCTTGGCCTTTGCTGGACTCACTACAGTGTGCTCACGTCTTTCTTGAGTGCAGTGCTTCAGATGTAGCCTTCAAGTGAGAATACAGGGCAATAATTGTTCTCCTCCATCCTGCCAGCTGAGCTGTTGTGAGTTCAGTGCAGTAGATGGTTGACCTTCTTTGGTGCATTGCTGGCTCACATTCAGCTCCTGTTCACCTGGTCCCCACCTCTCCTGCAAAGCTGCTTTCTAGTTAGTTAATCTGCAGCATGTGTGGGGATTGTTGCTTCAGGTGCAGGAGTCTGCACTGGTCTTTCTTGAATTTCATGAGGTCTGCCAGCCGAGTTCATCTGCCAGTCAAGGTTTAGCTGAACAGAGTCCTGCCCTCATGCATATTAGCCATTCCCACCATTTTGGTATCTTATGTGAACACGCTGAAGGTGTGCTCCATCCCATTAGAGGGGGTAATATGGCTAAACAGAGTGATCCCCGGTATCAAAGTGTGAGGAGCTCCACTGGTGATCAGTCGCCAGTCGAGCGTCAAGTCACTGACCACTACTCTCTGAGCCTGGCAGCCCACCCTTTTGTTCCACACATCTCCACATGTCCCCTGAAGGGTCAGCTTGGGTGGAGGATAGGGCGTACGAGGTCTAGCGAGACAAAATGGGAAGGTAGTGAGTGCACAAGAGGAAAGGCACCACTCACGGCTTTCAAAGGGAGGTGGTAGCTCTCAGTGTTTTCTCTTTGGAAATCTCCTTCAGTAGAATATTTTCATGCTCTGGAGACTTGGAACCTGGGTTTGTTTTCCTAAGATCTATTTGGCAAATGAATATTGCTTCCAGCAGCCAACAGTGCTGCAAATTTGATACAGCAGGGAGCCCTCTCATTAGGTAGAAGGGATTCAGACTACAGCAGTTAAAGCCAACTGCTGGAGTCCCAGTCCAGTGTTGCGGAAGGCCACTCTTAAGAAAAGCTTGTTTGCCAAATGCTGACAGATGACTGTCTTTTCCTCAACAACTAAACTCTTGTTTAGCTTTATTTCAAATGTTTACATTTCTTCTGGGATTTCAATAAAAGACCCTTGTCTTGCGGCAGCAGCAAGTCATCCAGCACAAGAATGGGGTCTGTAAAACTGTCCTCATTTTGTGCTTGTAAAGCTCTTTGAGAGAGACTGCTCTACCCATCCTGTGTTTTGCTTCTGGAAGGAAGTTAAACATACAGTATTTAAGCTATTTTTGTTAGATCATCAGGACAAAGAGATTGACCGGTAGTAAGCATGAAATTGTTGAAATGTATGCCTCAGAGATTTTTTTTCAGTGGAAAAAAAAAACAGTGGGGGGGAGGGGGGAAGAGTGATGGGGGGGCAGGAAATAAATTTTAAAAAGTGAGGGATCGGTCATTAAGTTTTTGAGCTGCTTTGGTTTCTGGTTTTGTTTCTCCTGAGCTTCTGTTAGCATACTGCACAGCTCCGTGCTGCTCATCTTGGGCTACCTCCAGTCCCCAGAAGTAAGGCCACTCATTCTGTTTCTCTAACAGAGCAATTGCTCTTGAAAAGGATGTTCTGTAGTTAGATCATTGGTATATC
Organism: Chauna torquata; assembly: GCA_013399475.1. NCBI lineage: Eukaryota > Metazoa > Chordata > Aves > Anseriformes > Anhimidae > Chauna > Chauna torquata. The sequence continues at coordinate 625,033 of VXAL01003308.1, read as the reverse complement.
AGGTCTACTGAGGAGGAACACATCCAGCACAGTTGTGTGCAGTTGCTTTTCTTACCTGGTGTGTTTTTATTCTGCACAGTGATCATCTCCCCGTCATTTAACTAATGCTTCTGCAGATCTGAGCAGAAGCAGAAATCAGTATTTTAAATTTCCACGTGCCTTTGTCTGTTTCAAGATTTAAATGGTGCTGAGTGGTGTGGGGAAAAAAAAAAGCAAGTGTTGAGGCTGGGGCAGGAGTAGCTTAGGAGCCCCAGAGCTCTGCAGACACAGCCCCCAGTACCCGTTGGGTGCGCTCCGTGTTTGTAGTTCCTGTGACTTTCCAGCAGCTCCCACCCCATCTGCACAAGTGCAATGCTGAACTCATCTCTTCTCCCTGACCTCTGAAGTTTTGGGG
>VXAL01003308.1:552310-624627 GCA_013399475.1 Chauna torquata | reverse complement strand
GGGGGGGGGACACGACACAGAGGCAAAACCTGCTGGTCCTTCTCCCCCACTGCTGTTGACTAAATCATGTGAGAGGGATTAAGACCAGCGAAGCATTTTAACCCTGCCCTGACTGCAAGAGCAGTGAGGACATGGTGCGTTCACTCAGTAACTGGGCCTGTGTATCAGAGAGGCAGTATACGAGAGGGGGGAGCAGGGTGGGGTTTAACAAACAGTCTTTAATCCAGTTAGCTCTGGATGTTGGTGATGGGGGCACAACTTGCAACTAAAGAGTTTGTGTTGCAGGATTTTTCCTTACAGGACTGTAGAAGCAACATGTTCCCTCTGAAGGGCAAGCGTTAGGGATCCTTTGCCGCTTTTAAAAAGGCATCAGCAGTGCAGCACTCTCACAAGAATGTCTTTTTCCAGACCGGGGGTTCCTCCCACCGCTCCCCCTTTCCCGTTCGGTTCGGCCATGACACTCCCACAGCCATTCCTACTCCTCCCTGGAGCTTTCTGAAACCTTTCGCCTTTTGATAGCGGCCCAGCTTCCCAGTTCAATGCCTCGTCTTTGTGCGTGCACCATGGAGTCAGCGCTGGAAGGGAGATAATGCTTCCCAAAGTGCCGCTTTCTCCCAGCGGGAGAGAGGCAGCCAGCAGCATCCACGCTGGTTATTAAGCTGCACTGGAAGGGGAGAGCAAACTACAGAGTTGTATTAGTTTGTTTATCATCAGCATTCGTAAGGTACCTGTTGCCTTAGGAACAGGGAACAATGTATATAGCTTAGACCAGGCAAAATCACCCTCTGCTCAGGGAAATAAAAATTCATGGCCTTTCCTCAGGAGCCACTCCTTCTGGGCTTAGAGATGGAAGCTTACAAGGCAGAAGAAACCGCGCTGGTTGTTGTGATCATACAATCCCAGCTGCCGTCGATTCACTGCTTCTGGGACCCCTGTGGAGCTGCTAACAAGTTGTGTGTACATCGAGAGGAGGCGGGGGGGCAGAAGGGTGTGCAAGCTCACATAACCCACACTGTGCTCAGCACCGTTCATCACGGTGAGCTGGGGGTGAGCTGTCCTTAGGTGTCCCTCTGGCCCTCAGCTCCAACAGGCTTGTGCCTGGCTGGGGAGCACATTAGTTCCACCTGGAACCAGGTTGTTTCTGCATGGGTGGAGGGACAGGCTGTGTGGCAACAAAGTATGTTGCACTGTCCTTATTTCCTCTGGACTTAAGAGTTTTATCGTAAAATGAGAATAATAGTAAAGCTACTGTAGGTCTCACAATAGCAATTACTCTTCTAATGTGGGCTGAATAAGTGAATGTATTAGATGTTTCTCATGTCTATATCACAAGAAGGTCCCAGGGCCATCACCCTGGGCAGCGAGTTTCCATTGGGGTACAGCTGGGTCACCTCGTCGCTGGAGCAGGGAGCCTGGCCCAAGCGTATGGCCCCCTGGAACTTCAGATGCCTGACACTTGATATTTCCCTTATGGAAAAATAGTCTGCTCTGTATAAATAGTATAACAAGATAAACATTGCGCTCAGCACGACTACCAGGAAAAATACTGTAAGGTCAACTTAAAGGCTGAGATGGGTTCAGAAGACAATGCTGACTGTGTCATGGTTAGGGGAGTCTCATCACGCAGGTCCCAGCAATAGCAGGAGATAAAGCAGCGCTTTCTGTCACACGTGGATCAGCTAGCATGAGCTCGTTTCTTTTATTTATTCTGTATGTTGGCTAATGACAATACAGTTATTGTTCTTACACCTGTTTGCAAAGGGAAATGAATGGAGGACAGAACTGTAGTGCCTCTCCATGAGGCAAATGGGTCAGGTTTCTTTCCTTTTTTTTTGTTTGTGCCTGTTAGTGTAGTACATCCAGTTTCACAAATCTGAGCGGCAGCCCAAGATAGATAGATATAGGCAATACAGAGCCTTGTTTTGTCATCTTCTAAAAGATGATAAAGTCAGTCATGAAGATCTCCACCAGGGTGAAATAAGAGGTGAGATTCGGATAGTTGTAAACCAGGCAGGCAGCCAAAGACAATCCAATTATTTGTGGCATTGCAGGTTTTTGCTGCAGAAACACATCACACGTGGTAGCCAGCAGCACAAAACTTACCTTACTTTGGCTCGACGCTTGCCTTCACAATTGTTATACAACCAATACAAATGCATCATCTGTTACTGCTCCATACTCCTATTGCCCTCTTGTTGTTGCTGCCACTACTACTTTGACTGTAATTTTAATTGCTTATAGATGCTGTGCTAACCTTTATTCTGATGCTAAAGGATTTAATGGTGGAGTGAAGCTCCAGAATCGATGTTAACAAGTCTTTATTTGGGACTATTTTATTTAATAGACTCTCATAGCTACTAAGGGTGATTTAAAAAGCTTATCTTCACTGACTCTCTGAAAAAACAGAGTATCAGCAAATACATTTTTTCAGCCAGTAATGGAACCTTCTTTATTGGGAATCACCCTGGCCCCTAAGTCATGGCCATGGTTTTACCTGCCCAAAAGCACTATCTGCTCTAACTTTTAACCAGATGAGTTACTGCCTGAGCAAGGGCAAAAGAAAACTGAGCTTCTTATTCAGTGCACTTTGAGATGAGGCAGCAGCAGAGATGGAAGTAGCTGATTACTTGCAGATCCTCTTCCCATGCCTATCTGAGCTAACAGTGTAGTTTTAAGTGTCCCAGGTAATAGGTGTCTGGATGAAAAGCTGTAAAAGAAATGGTATGGAACAGCTAAGCTTTGATGGGGACATGGCTGACTAACCTAACAGGCATTCCTTGTCTTTAACAACCCTGCTACAATGTGCAATGATATGTGCAGTGTTGAGTTCAATGTGCAGGTTTCTGCTTTAAAAAGAGAAGAAAAAAATTGCCCTGGCATTCTGTTCTGGCAGACAATGTGCCATCGGGGCTGTGCTCCCCAGTGAAAATGCCATGGAGACTATCTGTCCACTCCTACCCATCACGTTTCTTTCCATGCCAGTGGCTGGTGGGGCACTTCCATCCATATGCAAAATCTAGGCTGCTAACTGCAGTGGTATTTGCGAAGGTGAAATCGTGCAGCTGTCAAGGAAGCTTGCTTGCTCCTGATCAGAAAAGTCGATGAGTATTTTACAGATGATAGGTTTTAGCAGTTCTTCTGAAGTGACTCCACTCTGCTTCCTTTTGCCCTCTGATTTGGCTGTGGTAGCTGCTATACATACTTAGTAGCAAATGATATAATAAAGAGTTATTAAGTGATGCAGATGGGTTAAGAAGTGCTATCCACAAATCGGTATAAAATATTCTAGGTTATTATAAGACCGTATTACAAGAAAATTGAAGGATTTTGCGTCAGTTCATTAACTAGTTATGAAACCATGTCTCTTATTCAACTTTCATATGGCGTATTAAATGTACAGCTGTAAATGAAAGGTGACTGGGCTATTTATTGAAAAACAGATGGATTGGTATGATGAAAAAAGGGGTTGTGCTTTTGTGTGGGGATCCTGTCAAGAGGAATAAGAAGAGCAGTCCCAAAATATGAGAATGCTATAATGTGTCTTTACTCCAAAACAGAGTCCCAAATTTGCCGTGTTAGAAAAATCTACCTCAGGGACTTGAGTGAAGTATTATCTAACCATCTGAGACACAGCCCTATAATTCATGGGTCATTGACACAGTAGAGAAGATCAGTTCTGTATATTGTAGCAGCAGAGAGACTCTTAATCCATGGATTATTAACGTGGAAAATTGAAGGGGCTGTTACAGGCTTGTGGTTTATTAGACTATTGTGGATTTAGGGAGCTTTAATTTGAAGATTATGGACACAATGGAGTGCAACAGATCCTTTGACAATGTCAGTGGCAAGGCTTTTGTACAGGAGAAAGCTTCTGCCTGAATTCTGGCCTTCCCCGTCCCACAGGATACTGCTTAGAGAAACACTTTTGGGTCTGTAATCACCTTTGAAACTCATTTGATCAAAGCAACTAAGAAACCCACTTTGCTGAAAATAATGTTCCCTGAGCTCTCTAGTCTGGCAGCTATTTCATTCTAGCAAGGCTTTTCTTGCTAGCACTTGATTTGCACCCATTGTTGTTGCTTTGTCTTTTTGATGCTATACTTCATTAGCTCCACAGGATACTCTGTGTTACCAGTCAGCTGAATGTATATCACGTGTTAGAGAAGGACCAAGGGTGAAACTCTGGATTTCTGCTAGCAACTGTTTTAAAAAATATGCTCCTGCCCCTGAGCACCATCTCAAAGGAACAGAGCGAGCTCATCTCTGCTTCCCGTCTGCCTTCAAGGACTAATAGAGATGTGGGGAATTGAGGCATGGTGAGGCTTGAACGTGACCATAATTCAAAAAAGAACCAGCCTGCTCTGAAAGCCCACCAGGGAGAGTTTCTCCCCTGCCCAAGCATCTTGCAGTTTACATGTTCTCCTTTTATATTCTTCGGTTCCAGAAGCAGGGTAGGGAACCAGAAGTCATTACAGAAAACATTGCAAGAAGTGTTGGGCATCACACGTAGCAATGGAGACTCAGAGTAGGCGTTAGGGTAAGCTTTGTATAACTGCAAGGGTATTTGAGAATGGGAATAGTTTGCCTCTGGAGGGTGTGAGGCTCCATCACTGGTGGTATCTGAGAGCAGGTAAGATGTCTGCTGGGAAAGGCTCAGCTGTAATGTGCTCCACAGCATGAACTGGACAACCTTCCAGCTCAATTCTGAGATTTATGTTCACAGTGAAAGAGGGAGGGAGCTGTGGACGGAACTAACAAAATGGCTATTTGATTAAGGATCTTGATGCATTCTCTGATTGCATGCTCAGCTCAGGGTGTCTGTGTTTGCATGTGTTCGATTTGCAGCTCTTTAGTGTGAGTGGACTAAGGGGGAGCAGTGAGGAAAGCCAAACGCCATCTGTCCCTGGCATTGTTCATTTTTTTGCGCTGTTGTCCCTAAAAGCACAATCTGATTGTGAAGCTCCTTGCTGCTGGAAGTTGAGGAAGTCAAAGCATGAATGGGATCAAAAGGAACTGCGCAAATCCATGGGAAATGGTTCATGAATGTCTTGTGAATGATGGTTAAGACACAGCCTCTGGCCCAAGGCTTCTAGAAACTGGGAGGATGGCAGTAGGAACAAGCCATGCTTGTCCTCTTGTCTCAGCTCTTTCCCTAAGCTGGGTACTGCTTACTTTCTACTTGATTTCATTTTAGAGCTGGACAAAACCTTGAATGCTTTCCCAGTGAGGAAAGGACTAAAGGAAGAAGACAAACTGATTATAGGGTATGTGAATTGGGGAAGGGGGAAAGAAAAGGAAGTGAGGAGCTCTTCCAGGCCAGGAGAGGAGCAGGGAGGTGAATTGAATGTTCCCTTCTTGATTTTGATTCTACTGATGTTGGCAAGGAGTCGCAGGCAGTATGTGATGGAGTTCATGGCACAAAGATAGGCTAAAGTCAACAACAAAAAAAAATGCTCTGTTTCTCATATTTGCCTCTACTTTGCAAGGCAGGGATGCTAGAGGAGAAAGCATGTGCAGGACTTCACAGCCTGGCTCAAGAGAGTTTCTGGGAGCAGCACTGGGCAGTAAGATAGTTTGGTCTGTGATGCATTGATGTGAACTCGAGGCTTGGTTCTATGCAAAATTCTAGCAGTGATGCAGAGCCTTAAATCATTGTGAAATTGATTGGGGTATTTCACCAGCTTGAGTGATTATTTTAATTGAAAAAAAAAATTGTATTTACTTGAAATAAACCCCTGTTTTTTCAACTAGGCTTACATTAAACAGGTAGCTTATATGTAGTAGAAAAATGTTTAATATTCAGCCTGGGAATAATTGTTTAACACAAATAACTATTTGTTCTATATTAATTTTCACTTCGAATATTTACATTTGCTTGCTTTCCCTCCTTTGTCCTCTTCCACTTCCCCTCACCACCCTGGCTCACCCCCACCCTCCAAAAAATTACTTATATTTCCCTGGGAATATGCATGTTTTAGAGTAATGCAAAGCAAATGATAGATTGAGTGTATTTGCAATGGCCTTTGAAAACTGTCCCACTATCCAAAGACTGCTCAGTTTTATTCCTTTAAGTGTTCTGTGCTTACTGCTGCAACATGTCATCTACACAGCCAGGAAGTTGTACAAGATATACAAGATTCAAGCCAACAGGATAAAATCCAAGTGATGTTCTAGCCAGTTTTTGAAATGAATAGAATTTTGTGACCCAGGACTCCAGCAATGAATATTAACTGAGTGGTCAAACACAGATGGTCCATATGAAGTTTTCTGTGTAACTTCTAATTTGACATGTGAAACGTTTTATATCATTTAAAAATATACTGGGATTTTGAGCACTACATTATTTTAGGAAGCATATATTTTTTGCAATGGAACAAGGACGTTTTGAGAAGTGCTTGGTTTTGGAAGATAGATAGGCTTTAAAAAGCTTTCAGGATTTATGTAGTACAGTTATTGAGTTAATATTCCAGCCTAATCTATGAATGTACTGGTAGTGAGATATTCTGAAGATGCAGATTGTAAAATCTGCTCAGTTTGAAGATGTCTTACAAAACTGAAGATTTTGATGTTCAGATTTGTGAAGACAAGACATGGCTGCAGATGCTTTTGTAGACTCTGGTCTGTAGTCAGGCACAGTGGTAGGGATTAGGGCTCTAGCTGGTAATGGTGCTGAATCAATACCAGCAAATGAACTTGTGTGAGAAAACTAACTTGACCTTTCTCCAAAGGGGAAGGAAGGCTTCATATCTCCACTGAGCATGTGTACCTTCTGCTCGAGCCAAAGATGCTTGATTTTTGGAAAGCACTGAGCATGAACCTCCATGAGATGGGAGTGCACCTTTTAATAGTGACAGAGTGGACATCTGCAAGTCGTTCTGAAAATTTTGGTTGCTCTGCAGCCCTAGACTCTAAAGTAGTGGGAATCTTTCCTTAAACTTCAGCAGATGTCTCTCAGAAATATGCAGCAAAATGTTTCTCTTAATATTAGCAGTCATTTTAAGGTTACAAAATAGCCGAAGGTCAGAATTTCATTTTTTTCTTGAGTGTGATGCTGAATGAACAATAGCTGAATAACGTTTATTTGCAGTATTCCAGTCACTGATTACACCCCCTCAAGATATTCACACAATCACCTATTTTTCCAGCTGTGCCTTATAGCATGGCTGGAGGCTGGTATGCAGGTGGAGTGAAAGGAGTGTGGGAGGTAAAACACGTTGTAAAACTGAGGTAGGTGAGATGTTCTCCTGGTGATTATATGAAGGAAGGAAAGACTGAATTCCTGGAACTCTGGCATCACCTCCCTGAGAGGGGATTGTGAAATAATGCATTTGGGTTATTTGGTTGCTAATGTTCAAAGCAGAATTATATCCCAGTTTTAAGTTTTTTGGTTTGTTTTTTGTTTTTGCCAGCAGACTAAGCTTTCTTACTGTAGTCTAGAAAGACAATGGTCATGTCACCTTCAGAGGGGACACCTGGGGCCTTGTTGCAGAGACTCCCAGCTGCGTGTGGTGAACAGGGGCTCCCAGTTCTATTGCTCCCAATGCTGTGTAAACCTCCAAAACCTGACCTTCAGGGTGCAGGTGGGTAGCATGGCCTGGAGGACTTCACCAAATTCTTCCTACTGAGGCTACTGCTCTCCTGCCTTGAGGCTTTCCCGTGCAAAGTCAGATGGAGAGCTGTGAAGAGAGGGCTGACACCAATTCAGAGCAAGCCTAGCTGTTTCTCCTCAGCTCTGCTGAGACAACCATATCTGCTGCGGGGAGCCAAGGTGGGAATTTCTTCTTTCTTCACTTGATAAAAGCAGTCAAATTATGTTCTTTTAGAGCTTTGAAATTAGCATCGCATAACATCTCTTTTCACTTAACCACTTTAGCCATTCATTATCTATCCAAACAGGAACCTGGCAGTGATTCCTGTATTCAAGTCTTTTTGGATCAGGAGTTATATCTGTTGTCGGTCCAGAAAACGTCAGCTTTCATCTGTCCTCTCTCTCTCACAGAGCTTTTCCTTTTAAACCAAAGGTTTTGTTTAAATATTTAAACAATTATTTATTTAAGTAGCAAACTGAGGCATCCTCTGCTCGCGTCAAATTTCCCTAGGCAGCATTTCTCTGTCTTGGCTTTTTGTCTTATGGCTCAGCAGATAACATAATAATAACCTGTAAGAAAACTCTGCAGGATGTATCCTGGGGAGAAAGTGGACAATATCTGGATTTCTTGATGGTCCTTCACTTGGAAATGTTACTCAGAAAAATGTTGTTATTCAGCTGTGGAGAAAATGTTTGCTTCTTTGCATGTATTGTATCTACAAGGAAAGTTCTTCCATGGTTCCTTGTCTTGTATCAAAAGTTGCTGGTGTTTCCTGCAGGAATGCTAAGCTCTGTGTTTACTAGTCTGATAAGTGGCTGTCGTTTAATGTTCCAACCAATCCTCCTAGTACTTGCAGTCAGAAGGGTTCCCATGTTATGCATCAGTGATGTTTTGTGAACTTGTTTCAGTAACTTCTAATGAATCATCTGTAGAGCTGACACAACTGAAGTAGACATGTTAAACTGCTGCTACATAGTTAAGGGGGGCTTTTTTTTTAAGCCTGGCTTAAAGAGAAGACTTCTGCCATCAGACTGTTGGTCATACTCTACATCTGCATACATTGCCAAGTTTCATCAAAATTTGAGGGACAGATATGTCAGCAATTTCAAGATAAGCAACAGAGGAAAGGAGAAGTGAAATTCATGTGTCCCCCTGCCTCCTAGTAAAGAAGAAAAAAAAAAAAGCCCCGTATTCTCAAGGAAAACTCCAGACTCCACAGAATACTCATAAGAGAGAACATTTCCTCTTTAGGAGGTGCTCTGATTAGATTTTTGTATTACTATCCAGAGGCTGCCCCAACCCTGAGCCAGGGAGCCAAAGGAAACAAGGCTTTGCAGCCTCTGTTGCTTACAAATTGGCTTGTGGCTAGATGCCTTCCTGACTTCACCTTCGGAGATGCATGCCAGCCTTTTTTTTTTTTAATATGCAAAGATGGTTTTTCTATTAAATATTGTGCAACTGCCCAGGGGGATGCATTTCCAGTATTTTCTTTACTAACAATTCTAAAAGACAGAAGGGAAAAAAGCTTGAGGGCAGAGAAAGATTTCTTGCACGAGATGGGATGGCAACCTGAGAACATCGCTGGTGCTGGACAGAGGCTTCTATAAAACCAAAATGCAAACATGCCAGATTCATGATGCAATGTGATGTCTCCATGATCCCAGAACTCTGTCTGGAACATGGACATTTAGACCATAATGCTCCTATAATTAATTAAAACCATGTGTTTCTGCTAGATGCCAGGAGTGTTGCATGGCAGGGAACACACGGGAGCTGTTTTTCAGCTCTGTGGTTTCTGTTGACCTTTGTGACCAACTGCTTGACATCTCATTGCTGAGAAAAGGTGTTGGAGCTGGAGGACACTTTCAGGTCTGAAGTTCTCCTCCAAGTCTGCACAAGCGTTTTGTTGCTAAACATAAAAAGAAAGAAGACAATGTATAGGAAGCAATGATGCTATATAGGCTCTAGGTAGCGTCACCTAACATGACAGCGATTGTTTTGATGTTCTCTTCATACATTTCTGCTAGCAAATATTTTATAAGTCATTCACGCCTGGTAAAGGCGCGAAGCAATATGTTGAACTTCTCCTTTCTCTGTCTCCTTGTTTTGGCTGACTTATTTGTTGGAGCACCTCACTCACCTGATCTTTCCTGGTAAGGGAGGAAATGACTGTTTTTGCCATTTTCTAAAAAGGAAGAGCTGAGACAGAGAAAACTAAATCTGTTGTCTGTTGAAGTGAATTAGGAGAGAAAGAGGCACACAGAGCAAATCTCAAAATTCTCCCCAGATGTCCGGCTTCCCTTGGCAACAGGCATTAAAAAAAATTCCTATATGTTTTCTATACGCATCTTTGCAAACCTAAATCCCCCTGAATGTCTGGTACTAAATCAAATTCCTTCTGTAACCAGGGGTAGATGAAGTATCACAGGGAACTGATCCTTCTTCAGCAACAAAATGGTGTTTAATTGCTGGCCTTTCCGTCCCATGTGATGCGTTCTAGAGAGTTAGCCAGTCTGAACTGGGTACATTCCAGCTGCCAAATTCTTTGTTGGGAAAAGATCCCAAGATGCCTTGCATCAGTAATACATATACGTGTGTGTGTATAAAATATACTTACAATGTCAAGAAAATAAGAAAAGAGAGCTTTTGAGAGTCCAGATTCCTCCTCCAAAGGAGGATTATGCCTGTTGGTAGTGGTTCATGAAAGTGCAAGAGCTAGGTTGCATGAAGTTCTTCCTAAAAACTTGTAGGTGGCAAATGAACGCTAGTAAGTGCTGAGTAGCTCTTCTTCTGTTTTTCAGCTTGTTAAATTTTTCCAGTAAAATCCCTCCCTCCAGAAGTTCAGCTGGGATTGCTTACTTAAATTTATTTTGCTAAAAACAGGAACTGAGCCTTAAAACCATTATTAATAAACAGTTTATTTTTTACACTGAGGCGTCCAATGTAGTTCATAAATTATTGTCCATTTAATTAAAGACACTCACCTTTCCAGCTGTTACTCTAATCGGCTTAATCCAAAGACCATAAATTCAATGGGTGCTTTGCCAGTAACATCAGGGACTTTGGTGCAGGCACAGCAGTTTCAGGGCTCCCTCCCTTGTCACCCCCAGCGTTACTGGGTCCCTGTCGGAGCTCATATGCAGAGGCCCTGAGACACTCTTGAACTTCTGGGAACTCTGCCTCTTCATCAGCAGGATGTCCAAAGTGGGAGCTGCCATGCCTGGCCAACACAATTGGCCCGGTTCTCTGTACACCTTTTTTCTTATTCTCCTTGAATTCAAGAGCGGACCTGTGAGAAATTCATGTAACTTAGCCACAGCTATCCTGGAAGAGCAAGTCTGCCAGTGACATAGCCAGCAACTCACTCGATGACCCTTTCAGCCAAGCTTGAAAATCATTCCCTATGAAATGGAGTGGGATGCTTCAGGCAGCTGGTTGGAGAGAGGATCCTGTCTGCAACTATTACCAATTTAAAAAAAAAAAATTATTCCTTTCTACAGCTGGATGTCTGTGAGCCTCCTGAGTTCAGGAGTAACCAAATGAATTCATGGAAAACAATTCTATTTAGGGCTATGAAATACAAAGACACCACCCTGGCTCCTGAAATCACCCATGAACTTTGTTAGAGAGGTTTAAGGAGAAATGGCATGGGGGGGAAAAAGAAGATAAAGGTAAATGGAAATGGCTGGGCTGGTAAAATCCCTCCACTTTAAAAGTGACTTGCAAAAGAGGGGAAGGTGGATTAACCTTTGTTTACAGAGATGTGCCAGAGGTGTGCATTTTTCTTCTCTGCATGTCACCTTTAACTGACTTCTGTTATCGGTCCTCATACGTTCCAGCAGCATCTGCAAAGTGATTCAAATGAAGGTAAGAGAGAGCCTGTGATGTCTGCAGATAGGAGAGAAAAGATCAATAATTACGGGCAGCTAGGTATTATTCTGCAATAATACAGAATACGAGCATCCAGCTCTCTCTGATCTGCTCTAGCTTTGTCAGGCACCACAAAGCTCCCTTGATCCTCCATGTTCGTGTGTGTGGTGCAGGCAGAAAAGGGATGAAATGAAAGCATAAACGCCAGAGCTGCATGAGGAAAGAAAAGGAGGAAAAAAAAAAAATCTGGAAGTGTTTTGTTTTGCTCATTCTGCAGTGCTTTGTCAAGTATCTGAACAGTCTCTACTGACCAAGTAACTGCATTTAAGTGACTGTGTCATCTGCCTGGTGACATAAGCACTGGTTTGCCTTTAGATAACACTTCTCAGAAAGGGAAATGTAATCTATTGGATTACTTTTCCAAGTAATTTTGGGGTCAAAACAATACAAACAAGGAATCTTTGCAAGGCCAGCATTTGCTTTTACTTATGACATCCTTTAAAGCAGAGGTTAACCATCTGGTCAGACAGCCCTAGTAGGGCTAAGGTTCAAAACTGAAATTAGCAGCCCAGCAGAAGTGTGCTTGTAGTACGAGTGAGCAAGAGCTGTGCTTCAAGTCAGAGGCTATGATAAATCTGAATTGGTATGAGAATCTGTAAGGGCTTGGGTGGTGGCTATTTTGGGTTATTTTTTCACTTTACGAATTTTTTTGTTTTACTATGGCATGCAGCTAAGTTGAGAGGCTTTGTTTATTCTTTATGAACCATATAAAGAGAAGTATTTTAGCTTGGAGAGAGCTGGAAGGGAAGGCTGAAGGCAGCCTGGGAGACTCTCCCTAGCCTCCTTAGAGGCAGATCTCCTCCCTGCCGGTTGACCTAGGTCAGGACTTTCCCCTTGGCAGCCCTGTCCCAGCCGTTCCCATCAGGCAGGCTCGCTAACAGCGGCTGGAGGTCTGTGCTGAAGGGGGGCACTCGGGACAAGGGACTTGCTGAGCAGCATGGCCCCCTCGGGCACCACAGCAAAGCTGGAGCTGGTGCCACTTGGCTGAATCGGGGTCTCTGTGTGTGTGGCTTAACTTCATTTTTTGCTGCAGGCCTCCTGGTATGTAAGAAAGCAAATTCAAGCATGCCAGTATGTTCACTGAGGCAGCAAACTTGGGGGGGGGGGGATTTCCCCTCCTTCTGCAGTTCATGGTGTTCTTCTAAACTATTTATAAATAGGTCTACTGTAGCCAGTGTTTGCATTTGGACTGCTTCACTGTTCTCGTTTTCAAGGCTTCTCTTAGATCTGAAAGTAAAGGTCGGGTTGACTCCCCTCATCTGAAATAAAGAGGGGAAGAAAGTTAACCCTGTAGTCAGGTGGCTCAAAAGCAGTAATTCCCATGAATGTGAGCAAGTCCTCCGTTTTGCATGGCTGGGGCAGAGCTCTGGACCCACTCTCCTTTTTGCTCCGTTTTTGTTTCCCTGCCCTCTTCATTAGCTGATGACAGTTTTAGCTTCCTACATCCTTTTAAAGAGATTCCCCCTGCACATCATCTGGGATTCATGAACTGCAGAGGTCTGGTAAGCAGCACAAATTACACACTTCTGGCCTGCACTTGCCAGAAGCCCTGGATAAGTTTTCAGCTGAGTTTGTACTTCGCCTCCCTCCAGCCTACAGAGGAATAATATATGGCTCCATTTTCTCCACAAAAAAAACTTGCACCAAAAAATAACAATCTATTTTGTGAAGGATTATTTTTTGCTGATTGAGAAGTGTTTGGAGATGACAGGCATCTGATCTCATCTTAAGCCTTAAATTGCAGTAAATCCTGTATTTATTTACTTTTTACTTTAACCAAATAGGACATTATCCTGCCTTTGAATTAACGCTTTCGATGCTTGCCTTGGCTGAGTGTTGCATGCTAAAGGCATTAATATCTGCTGTTACTGGAGAAGGGAGAGTACAGAACCACTGATTCATTTATGAAATGGCTGAAACACTGAATAGGATTGCATGGCTCCTGGGACACGCAGAATCAGAAGCAGCCTTTTGAGCAGTCTTTACACTGTGCTACATGTATTTACAATCTTTTTGCTTCTGCAAGGGGAAATTGAAGGACAGATAAAACACCCTGAAAAAGCCTGAGATGCTGGTGCTGTGTGTGTAGGCACGCTTTGCAACGCCTCATCTGCTGCCCAATATTGGCATCCAAATGCAGGGAGTAGGGAAGGTCTCCATCGATATTTCCTTAAGTTTCCACCCTATATCTGAATGAAGAAAGCATGGCTTTGAATAAGAGTGTGCAAAAATTCATTTCTGAAATTGATTATTTATTACTTTTTAATAATCAAGAGCACCTTATCCACAGGATCTGGCTAGCAGCCTTGTTCAGAATAGATGATCTTTGAATCAAATGGCACATTTACTTTGGGATGGGTTACTGATAAATAGAGGTTTCTAGGTGTTCTGAATGTGGGGAATGTATGTGGTAAATTGGTACGTTATGAACCTAAACAAAGAAGACTTGTATAACTGAATATAATTTTATTGCCTACTTAAGAGCTTGAGGTGAAATATTTGTATAAAAGAAGGTGCATTATCCCAAAACGGTGGTTTTATTTGTTATTGCTAACACTGTTACAAAGAACCAAAGGGTCTCTGTAAACTCTCTGCTCTGACTGAGCTATGAATTAAGGGCAAGATGAATTTCTAACAGTAGGTCCCGAGCACCAGGAGCAGGCACTCACCTTCGATGAGATGTCCTGAGCAAGAGGCAGTTAGAGGTGGTCTGTTCAATTACAGACCTAGTTCACGCACGTTTTTACTGATGTGTGCTTTTTCACCCAATGATAATGTGTGCAGGTGTAATTTCTTTAACTGCAGAAGCACTAAAAATTAATTGTCACTGTTCTCCTTAGATGTGTTCAGCTGTTCCCAGCTCTGAACATCCCACGGGCTCTCAGGGCTGATTTTTCCGCAGGCAGAAGCTGTTACTCTAGCAAATGAATATTCAGCCTCTGTTTAGAAATCTAACTTTCTCTCCCTGTGTGTAATGGGAACAACTGCATGGCATTCTTGTCACGGTATTCCTTTTCTAATTTTCCTGCATTTTGCACTCTTGCAACCTCCACAATTACGTTTACCACAGTAATTATTACAGTACCAGCTGTAATTCTTGCAACAGGGGATCCTAATGCAGCATTGCTAGGGATCTTGTGAAGTCTAGCACGGGTGGGTATGGACCCTGCCAGAGCTTTTATTATGAACTTCTACTAATTTGTTTGGGGGTATTCACAGGAAGGCTTTGATGTGATTTACTTCAAATGCTATAGCAAAGTGAATTGCCAAAATGATTTACTTCTGAACTGTGATCTTTTATCTAGAAAAGTGCAGTTTCTGACAGGTGTTTTGGAATGGGTTTCTGCATGGTGTGTTTTTTCTATTGCTTGGTGCCTCAGTTGAATGGCACAGATTTTAGTCTCATACATCGCTGAGCAAAGCAAACATTTAAAGCAGTATTCATGAGAACTATCTCTATTTCAACAACTGTTTTGATTGTGATGAAATCAGTTATTTTAATATATTGTCACTTAAATTTTAATTATTTAATTTAATTTTTTGTAGATCTGTTTCAATTATAGAGACTAGCTATCTCCATATCTATGGAGACCTTAAAAGTTGAATTTGCTTTTATATGCCTTTCATTTACACTGGTTAAATGTTGTACACTAAATCACTCACATACTGATTCACATATGATTTGCCCACTAGTGTTTACTTTGTCATCCTTATTTCCTCAGGCTATTTTCAACTTTAAGCCACAGTTAATCCATGACCTTAGTGCTTTTGTCTCCAGGTCTGAATTATGAAAGTATTGCAGAACAAAGATTGAAATGAACTACTCTTGGCTTTATTTTACAACTACCATCATCTGAATGGCTTTTCTATTTCCACTAACTAAAATAATAGAGTAAATTTAATTCCTTTATGAAAAGATCATAAGTTTTTTGTTTTTTGTTTTTTTTTTTTCTCTCCATTGTGGCAAGGCCAAATAAGAAATATTTCTACAGGGAAAGTAAAAATGGAGGAAAATATTATCTGTCCACTTTTCTGGGTGTGCAGGAGTCCTGCCAAGTGGACACAAAGACAACTGAAGCAGGAATGTACCCCATGCTCTGCAGTGGCCACTGCAATGGTAATTGAATAAAATCCACTGACAGTGGGGAGAGGAAAAAAAAAAAATGGTCATGAAGCTAAAATAGAAAAGTAGGTACCTTTAAAGGACCTTTCTGTAGTGTGTCTCCTCAACCTCTTTCTCCACCCATGAGACTACCCAAGAAGCAGAACACCTGTTGAATGTCAGGTTTCCTTTTGGATGCAGGAGGGCAGCGTCGTATAGCATGGTCATTCTTCTAACAGACTGAGCAGTTTGCTATTGCTTATGTTCCAGACAAGCTGTCTGATTCTTGTTTGAAATGGTATCTCTAAGCTGCTTTTGTTCAATCAGTCACTTTCATGAAAGGTTATAATCAAAAGGCCTTACTTTTGGAAGCATTTGGCACCCTTATATGATACTGATTTCCAAGTGGCGTGTAAATAAGGGGTCACATTTTCCAAAGAGAGTACTGCCCCACCGTCAGTGCTGTGAGAAATCTGCTTTGCAGCTCCATGGCTGTATTTAGGGGGAAACATTGCTGACAGGCTGAGTCAGTGGCCCAAATTCTCCTCCCTTTATCCATATAACCACATGAAAGCTTGTGCCTCCTATCCACAGAGTGTGCATGAATAATTTGCTTGGCATGGGACTGGAGCTAGCTAGCACAATAACTATGCTTTTGTAGGCTCCATATGTCCCTTGCTTTGGAGCTTTTCAAATGATACAAAACTCTGGTACTGTGACTAAAATGAGAAAAGGCTGGGTAATGACTTCAGAGGCAACTGGGAGTGACCTAAAGCTCGTGAGAGGACTCTGCTTCAGTGGTTGTTGACCCAAGTCCATAAGAGACTTGAGTTACATCCAGACCCTATGGAGATCCTGGAATGACCTCTGTATTCTGCCGGGGGATTTTTTTTTTGGTTGGCTGGTCTTTTGTTGTTGTTTTTTGTTTGTTTGTTTCAATCACTGCAAGGGTGTCCTAATTTCCACATGCTTTAGAAACACCAGATTCTTTAACTGTACTTCTCAAAATATGCTCAAGAAATGTGTTTGCACGCATTGCCTATCCTTCTCCTCCTCTATGCACTGAATACTTTTGGTGTAGGAGGGTTCAGTAACGGAAGCGTAAACCTTCTGTTTACATCTATAAACAAGATAAGGTACAAATTGCTGCAATACAAACTTCCTTGCTCTGGCCCTCCACTGACCTCAGCTATAAACTAAAAGAAACCTCCTTTCTCACAGTTGCAGGAGACTTGAGTCTCTAGGGCAAAGTTTCAACAACCAAATGTGCTTGCAAAATCTTCTCTGTGAATTTTTCCAACTGCCATGCCATTCTTACATCCCTCAGGGCCAGGGGGCTCACTGCTGCAGCACAATGGCAGGACAATGTTGAACCCACACTTGCAGGGTACTCCAGACACCTTCAGCAGCAGCGTGAGGCTGTGTGCGTTTATGCATTTTTCCTGAGATCAAGAAACAAGTTATATGGACTTTTGCTGAAGGGCTTGGTTTGGGAAGTGCCAATGTCTAAAGCATTTTAGAAAAAAAAAAAAAAAAAAGAACTGACAGCATACAGCCATGCCACTGTATCACTCACTAATGTCTTTTCTCCTGGAAGCACTTTGCTGGGTCAACTAAATTGGTTGCAAAATATCTAAGATTCTGCCAAGTAAAACCAAGTATAATTAGATTAAAAAGCTACTTATGCATTGTCTTCTTTTTTATAGATTTCAGTGGATGCAGAAAGAAAAAGAGCCATCAATAAGATGAGCTGGTTTCTGTGTGCAGGAACCTGACTCACTGGTGGCCTAGGCAGGCGATACGTGGCCTGAAGGAAGGACGTGCGGAGAGGGCAGGGCATCAGAGAAGTCTTAGGGAATGGGGCTGAGAAGTGAAAGGGGTTTCTGACCTTGACAGCTGTAATTATAGCTCTGTGCACCAGAAGTCTCGCAACCCTTTCTGCTAAAAGCTTACAGCCATTGGCAATCCTAGTCTGGCTGCACAGGATAGCCATTGACACTATGGGATTTTTTAATCAGAATTTGTTAATCTGAGGCTTCTACAGCCATGTCTGTTCTGGGTGCTTGGTGCGAGCTAAACTATCACGCTTGGTATCAACGTCAGACTGTAAAGGAGTGCAGGGCTGAGCTTTTCAACACAAACACTGCGTTTGCAAAAGGGTGAGAGTTACAATGGTGTTTGTATCTCCCCAGGCAGGACCCGGATCCATTTTTTCTTGGAGTAGCTCAGCAGAACAGCACAAAGATGTCACTTCTGGCATGGGTCACCCAGTGGCACATCCCTGGAAGATGGACTGGTGCTCAGGTGAGGCACTGCTGTAAGCTTACCACTTTCTTACGCTGTCACCATTGAATGGTCACCACTGGCATACCCTGGAGATGGCATGAGATGGCCCCTAACAGGACAGCAGTTCTTATATGTTCAAGCAATGCAGAAGCTCCTCTCTCGTTCCTTGTGCTGTGCAGTGGATTATAGGAGAGCAGCTTGGGAACAGCTGCAAGAGAAGGGACAAGGGGACGGTTCTTGGTCTGAGCTGTCACGAGGCTGCAAAAGCAGCAGAGAGGTGGTGATGCCAGGTCCTTCCCGATGTTCGAAGTAGAAGCATGTCAGATCTTGAAAACTGCTGACTCCTGGCCCTGAGGCCTATTTTCCATTCATTGTGGTGCTCAGACAAATTTAATGCAGTCAATTAGATACCGCTGCTCTAAACCAGATGGTTTTATATATACATAGCTAGGGCTACAAAATTATATTCTCACTGTTCTGAGGAGTTAGTTAATTCATGGAATCAAACAGGATAAGCATGGGTTTGTTTTAATGAGCTCAGTACTACATGTCTGTTTGCTAGAGGGTGCCATTTTGGCTCTTGTGGTGTTTGGTTCACCTGTGGGTGCTGAGAGATGCCAACGTGGCTCACAAGCTATGATGGGTCCGGGGCTCTCAGCCAGGGGCTAGCATCTCCCTGTCCTGGTGTTGTATGAACACAAAAGCCCACCTTGTTGGTAGGTGAAATGGCTCAGATTTGGTCAATTATCTGTTCTGAATATGGGCTTTGAGTTACAAAGAGCCATGGGCAGGAGCCTGCTATGAAAACAGTATAGAGAAACAATGGTGCCGCTATGTTCGAGTCAGCCCTCTCCCTGTAACAAATGTCACTCTCTGCAGGCTAGCTAGCGTGGAGTAATGCATTAACTGAGTGTGATAACGCAGGGGAACTCTGATACCGGCTTCGTTTTCAGTCCTGTGTTTGTACCGCAGTTCGCACAAAGGGGTCTTGGTCCCTTGGTAGGCCCTGGCATGTCAAAACAATGTCAGCTAAGTCAACAAAGCCATTCACGTTACAGTGATTTCCAAGTCACGCTTCCTCTCTTTAAAAATTCTGGATAGAAGTGTTACAGATATTTAAGAACTAAGCTGATAAAACACAGGGAGAAAACGTGGAAACAGCTGGCTTAAAACTCGAGCCTGATTTCAACCACCAACATTCAGTAATGTTATTTATATTCTAGTGTATACAGAAAGTAGAGAGGTCTGAAAAATATGGCATGTATATCCCAATACCCTTGGATCGTAGGATGGGAAATTAACTCCTCAGTAGAGCTGCCGTATCTCCAGGCATGCAAGGCGAGCTGTCCGTGTGTGCATCTCGTTGGGCTGCCATCCACCTGCAGCCTACCAGGAGCTCCGGTGGCAACATGGTTATCAGGAAGGCCCAAACAGCCCAAATCCTCTAACTATGTCTGGGTAACATTTCTGGCTAGGAAAGAGATGTCGTGCCCTCAGACTGGGTGTGTAGGAGCTCTACTGCTCGTGTCATCAAATTCAGCCCCTGCTATTGCAGGCAGTGGTGCTACGATCCGTGCTGCAAACTGATCACATGTTTTTAGAAGGAAAATGGTACATGAAAGCACTATCTGTAACTAATTCTTTCAGGTTGCTAACTAATTCTTTCAGCCATAGCACTTACTACTTCTGGCATTCTTATGGAGAACAATCCTACCCCAGCTGATCTGTGCTTTTGTATGCTTAGAGCTGACAAAATTAGCTGCTTACTCTATTGGTTGAAAACAGATAAAATTAAGTACCTTTTTGTGTAATGAATAATTCATCAGTGAAAGAAAGTGCTGCAGGATACCATTTGGTATGAAAACAGCTTAATGTTAGCCTCCACGAATCAATCTGCTACCTATAAAGTTAAAGGCAGGGATTCCTGCTAGCTGCACTCTTCGGGGGGGGGTGGAAGGGGAAGGCAGGCAAAAAAAATCCTCTTCTTGACTGCCTGCATTTAGAAACAGCCTGCATTTTGGGTAATTAAAAGTGATGATCCTGACAAACATTTGCCTCCAAAGAAATACTCTATTGTAAATGTAAACTCTCAAGATCCTTCCAGGCATACCAGCACAACTGTCTCCTAAAAATTCTTCCCAAGCCATCTGGTGCCTTATCTTTGTAGCCAAGCCATACAATAACTTTAAAAGAAGATTGTTTCTAGCAGGCTTTAGTCTTGGGACTACAGATTCTCTTGGAAGTATCACAGCTAGCGCTGATAGTGTCAGCCGGGCAGCTTTTGCTGTGTGGATACCCCACTTCTTTCTATCATGACGCAAAATGTCCAGCTGGGATTCTCTGGGGAGATCTCATTCTCATGTGGTTTGCAAAGGGAGCGAAGGAGTTACAGAGAGAAGCTGGAGATGCTGTGCACTTCCAAACAGGGATTTACACTCCATTAATTCTCTCTATGGCAGCCCTGGCTGAGTGGCATGACATGAATGTGGTTATGAAGGCTGCAGCCAATTCACATCATTCGCGTAGCTTTCCCCACACCTGCAAGGGGAATGTATGGATTCCAGGTTCAATCCTACACAGCCTTTGCCATCAGGAAAGGTATTTAGTAAGTGAGCAGGCAGGAAGACGTGGAGCAGAGATGGCTGGTGGAAACAAGAGGCAACTGTTTCAGCTTTGCAGATCATCCGGAGTTTGTTCTCCTTTGGTTGCATCCCACTAATTCTGAGCCTGTTCCTTAACATCTCTTTAATTCCATCATTTAAGAAATACTGAATTCCTACTGGGAAGTGCCCTATTTTGGTTTCACAAGTGGAGCTTGACAGTATAGTTAGACAACAAAGCCAGGGCTGGAGGCACCTGACAGCAGAGCAATGACCCAGGCACAAACCTGGAGTGATGGATCCTGCGTTAGCTGTGCCCAGCTGCTCAGGCTGGGCAATAGCCATCGTGAGAAATGGGCACGTGGTTGCAGACCGTATGTCTGAAGATAGAATGCGCTCGCCCCTCACTCATCCACGGCAAACACAACATAGATGGGGAGAGACCAAATCCCTTTTTAGGTTTTTGTCGCATGTTTATATGCTGACTGTCCACTGCCTAAGCATCCCTAGTCCGTTCCTTATTGATGCTGCTCTCAGAGGTACAAGAGCGCAGGAGCCACTGCACCTTGGTAATGAAATACTGCATGGTATGTATGCTTGTCAGGTGGATATCAGTGAGCATGATGCGATGCTGTAAAATGCCTCCTGGAAACAGCACAGATTCTGCACCTCCCCAAGTCAGTGGAAGTTTTGTCAATCAGTTCTGACAGGAGCTGGATTAGGCCTAAAACATTCACATTTCTTAGCTATTGATGATCTTGTGATGGTTTTATAACCAGTACAGAGTTCCTAGCACTATATACAAATACATCGCCAACACTTCCCCCAGGGAGATGTCTTTGCTTTTAGCTGGCTACCTTGTGACACCCTTAGGGAAAAAGAGCTTGGTATCTGTAAAGCTGCTTGGCCTTTTTCCTACTCTAAACAGAGGTTTGTATCTTCTTATCTCTGGTGACAATCTACTATTTAGGGAAGGAATGAAAACCAGCCTCCTAAAATAGAGTTTTACAGTTTAATGATCCCCTGATGTGCTGAAATATTACATTGTACGCTTATGCTACATGCAGGCTGGTGTGGGAGTGTAGAAGTGATCACAGGGTCAGGGCTCCATGTCCTTTGCCAAGTCGACCATCTCAGCCTCCTCTTCATAAGGTGATGGTGATACCTTGCAAGAGCCATTATGATAATTAGTTTGTATGAATGAAAGTACGTGGCTCAAGGGGTAGAACTTTTTGTACCTGCAGAACTTCCAACGTTCCCAGGTCGTCTTTATGGTGTGGGATTACAGAACATCTGCTCTGCTTAGTCCTCCTAGTGTTACTGTTAACGTTTTGGCAAAGGCACCTGGAACTTAGCGCAGATGCACATGTACGTAATATCAAAAGTCAAAAGGAGTGCACTCAGGTCCTGTTTGATTTATGGCATGTCAAACAAAGGATAAACCAATATAATGTTTCACTTGATGGCTTAATTTGCACAAAACTGGGAAGATGCAGAATTAAGTGTTTCTCAGCTACTTCAGGACCTGCCCCAGATTGCTGCCCACAGTAAAAAGGGTGGGGAATGGGGTCTATAAGTGCTTGTCAGTCCAGAGGAGCTGCTAGGCTGCGGTGGGATCCAGGGGCTGGGCTGCTCTGGGCATGCGTGTCCCACGCCGCAGATAAGAGGTGCAAGCAAAGGGCGCAGTATGCGAACAGTCAGCGGCAACGCTGGGAGCTGGGGAGGGGCGAGCTGGAAACAGCAGTTTTAAACGGAAAGCCTCAAGGGATCGTTACATCCATCCGTGCTGACCTGAAACCGAAAATCCCACACATTTGTGGTGTCCATGTGGGCTTTGCTGCTCCTCCCACCCAGGCCCTAGTTCCTACTCATGGATCTGTTTTCCACGGTCAGAGTTGTTTCTAAGGCAAACTGAGAGCCAGTTTCCTTGCGTGTGAGCAGAGTGATCAAAGGCACTTGTTTTCTTTTCCTCCTCCATCTTCTGTTCTCGAGTACTGGTTCCCTTCCCGGGCAAGGAGCAGGGACAATCTCCACAAGCACAGGGCTATCCTTGCAATTCCCACTGCACACAGCTTGTGTCCCTGTGTCTCCTAAACACCGAGTGCACTGGATGAGAAAACACTCGACTTGCACAGACTGACCCCAGACCAGGCTGAAGGACGTTTGGGTCTTATTTGCCTGTGTGGTCTTGGATGTGTCACCTCAACATGCACATCTCGGTATTCAGGGCACCAGGACAGGACTGAGCTGAATTGTGCTCTGTAGCATCCAGGCACATCGCTGCCCACCTCCCTTTGCCACCGGCCCCAAAATGGGGACCAGGATGTGGGCCCTCAGAGGGTCAGCTGTGCCTGTGCCGATAGAAGTGCTGTGCTAGCTGTGCTGTGAGGTGCGGGTACCACTGTCCAGCCCTCTCACGGTCTGAGGAGCAAACCCCAAAGCGACCAAGTGGCTCAGACCTCAATGGCAGCAGCGTGCTACGCAGGGCATGGCTTGGGATAAGAAGAGAGCTCAACAGAGAAAGCATGAGCTTAAGTGGCTGCTGTAGATGAATTATTCGGTATATTTAAATCCTTTTAATCAGGATCAAAAGAGTTGGCTTGTTACTGAAAATAAGTTTGAAAATTAACTGTACACCATGAACCTGCAAGTCTCAGCCCCTCCAAACAAGTGGGAAAATATTAAAACTTTTTTTAAAAAAAGAGCCTTGACACAATTGCTGTAAAAGTCCTTTAAAGAGAACCCTTCATGTGTGCAGAACATCTTCCAAAACTGAGAGAGAGGCAGCACAGTGGTATCTTTGTTGCCAGCACAGGCAGATGAGAGAGTGAGGCTGCGGTCCCGGCAGCGGTCAGCTGTTTGAAGGGAATGAAATCTTTCACTTTCTGACCACACAGATTAGACGCCAGGAGAAAATGTTTGCTCTTTTCGGTTATCTGGTGGCATTGAAGAGCAACCATCAAAGGGAAACAGTCTGCCTCCTGGGATAATCATTGGGCAAGCGAATGGATGCAGCAGATAAGAGGACGACGCTTACCCAGAGAGGCAGAGCGGCAAAGAACAAAGATTAGTTGCTGGGGATTGCACTCACCTATGAGGAGAACGAAACGGTAAAGAGGGTGAAAAGCAGTGCAAAAACTGCAGGAAATTTGGTCTCCTCCCGTGTATTCTTGCAGCAACATGCACCGCCTGAATTTTCCTACTAAGGTTTTCCTACTGTGATCGAGTTCTCATTTTGTAGTTTATAGAAGAGGCATTTGCAGCTCAACTTTTGCAGTATTTACACAGGCAAAATTCCCAGTGTTTCAAGGGGATTTTTCCACGGGTAGGTATGAGCTCCTAAGGGTTACTTTTGACTGGGTGAGGACTTGGAGCCTGCACAATTACCGTACCATAAGTACTAATAGATCCTTCCTAATAGGAAAGTTATTTGAATTTAAGTTTGTAGCTTAGTTCTTCTAAACTCCACATAATCTATTTACTTACACTGCAGCTTTCCTTCTGCACTTCCTAATCTCCAGCTGTAAAGATTCAAAATGCTGCACAACATACAACTTTTCTGTGTATCGATGGAAACAGCATTGCATGTCGGTAATGCCATGCTCCTGGAAGGTCAGAACACGTTAGCACCATTGCAAAGCCTGAATTTGGTCCCAGGAGCACTTCAGTCCAATCCCAACTCTGCCCCATAAGAGACCTAATTAGTCACTCCATGTGTCAGCTCCCCACTTCTGAAGAAGGAAGGTTTCATTTCATTCCTGCTCTCCTGGATTGTACGTGCCAAGGTCTCAGATCAGAGACAACCCATGGGCATGCTTCTTCACACAACGGCCTCACCCCATTCAGCTCACCAGTGTCGAGAGGAGGCATCCAACCCATCCATGTCGCATGTCTGTGCTGCCTTGCCAGCTCCTGAGCAACTTGACCCCAGTCCCAGAGCCAGATTAACTGGTTATCTGGTAGAAAACTGAGCAAGAAAGTAAAGCTTCAATAGATTTTCTTGTGCCAGCTCTTGCCAACACCAGATGTGGTGCAAGGGGATGGCGAGGCGGGACCAGTGGGATGCGGGGTGCTTGTGAAATCCCACCACCACCGGATGGCGGCTGCCCTGGGGGCACTCAGATAAAACACCAGAGCTGTTTCCCAACCCCCCTCTGATGGGAGGGCGAGGAGATGAGTAGGGCTGCATCCCTTGCCCAGGACACCGCAGGACTAGCTCCACGTAAGCCTCCTCCCCTCCCCTCTGACTCAGCTCCGTGCTATGCTCAGCTTTTCACTCCGTTTCCTCAGGCAACTCCGCTTGTCCGCTCCCACTGACTCCTTCGCTGACCGGCAGCCTGATATTGCTCAACGCGCCCGGGTATGTGTCTGCGCCCACCTGAGCACAGGATACATCCTCCTCCTCCCCTGTCACAACCAGGGCCATCGCCCACGCTCGGTTGCACCATATCCCTCTCCCCGTGAAGCCAGAAAGTTTTGGGGGTACGTGTAGAAATTGTGAGAAGGTGCTGGAAGACTGTCAGGGGTTCAATGACACACGGTGTGCTCCCACGAGCCCGATGGACCAGCACCACAGCTCAGGGAGCAGATACCGCTATGCGTTAACTCATTTATTTGATGATGAGGCAGAGAAAGACAAGAAAAGCGTGGAGGGAAGCCTCACCACTACGTGGTGATGTTTCAAGATTCCCCTTCTTGTTCATCCAGCAGCCCAAGGACCTTGGTGGCTTTTCAGACTCAACTGGGACATGACTCAGTGTGGGAAGGGTGGGGATGCCAAGCTCTTTCATGATGAGCCAGGAAAGGCCATGCTAGCTAACGGTTTGCACGGCAGCCCCAGCAGGCTTTGCAGATTGAAGCAATTTTGGAATAGCTTAGTGTCTTTCCTATTCTGAGGATTTCTTTCTTAATGTGTGTGTGCATGAGCAATTAGCTGCTAGGGCAGGAAGATGTGACTGTGCAGGCCCTTTGCAGCACTAAAAGCAAATCTGGTGCAGGTTCGCTCATAAACAGGTCAGCGCACAAGGATACACCCACACTTGGTTATTCTGAGGAGCTGCTCCTGGCAGTAGATGACCCTTACCAGAAGAGGCACATCACCATTCCTACGTACCCACGGTGGAAGCAGGCTGACACCTCTGCTCCCCAGAAGCAGGGACCATCATGCAGCTTTGGCTGTACTCATGCCAGTCCTAAAGCTGAACGCAGAGACCCAACGCCATCATCAGAGCTGACCACACGCGAGGCAACTTGTCTGGAAGCAGTATGGCTTTGCCGAGCCCTGGAAGCCAGCATGGGTGAGTTATTTTATTGTAAGCACCCTAGACTTAAATATGGTTTACAAGCAGAGGCGCGTAACGGAGGCACATGGAGAGGTTACGCACCATTATGGGGTGCCCTCAAGATGTGCTGACGTGGGCCTCTGCAAATGTGGAGATCCCTGCACCATGCTCAGCTGTGCAGGGCTGCTGCTGCGGGCCTGCCGAGGAGCCCTTCTCGCCCTGGTAAGCCAGCAGCAGCTAAAGATGCGTGGCTTTGCAGGTGATGATTTGCTTCCATGGACTTCTGTGTTTGTTGTATAAAATTAATAATCTACTGCTAATGGTTGAGGTTTGTAGGGCTTCAGCAGTTAGTTTTCAAGAGCCAGGAGGTGCTGTTTTGTCTAGAAGTGAATTCTGAATTTATTACTTTAAAGCTTTCCCTTTCTGCAGAAAATACTGCTGTTTCAGTTCTTTGTCCCAAAGCTGAGTAAAGTAGCATCTTTAGGGTAAAAAAAAACAACAAAAAAACAAAAAAAAAAAACAAAAAAACCACAGGTTTGAGGATGGAAGGGCGGAAGACAATGTTGAATGGCATTTAGCTTTAAAGGATGTCTTAAGTTTTTATAGAAAATTTCCAAATTTTACAACAAAACAAAACTTAGATAAGGAAATAATCTTTCTTTTCCCTCAGGGTGCTGAGAACTGCACAACATAAAAATAACCTCTAAACAAAGTTGCTTTAAGTGCTTCATATCTGAGAAAAGCAGAAGCAAACAAATGCTATAAAAAGCGTCATACGCGGGATTCCTCACGTACGTGTTCACTTCTTCGAGAGGTCTTAAAAAAAGAAAGAAAAACGTCAGTTGTGTAAGAAACCTCCGCTCTCCTCCCGGTGAGTGCCGAAGCGGCTCTTCCCCGAGGAGCGGGCTGAGCAGGCGGCACTGGGGGGCCGCCCTGCCCGGCCACTCGTCGGTTTTCGCCCCGCTTGTGCCAAGCCGGAGGGAGCGGAGAGCGGCTGCGGCCGCCCCGTCCAGCCGCGGTGCTGCCGCAGCGAGGGCTTTTCTTGGCGAAAACCTGCGATTCCGGCGCTCCTCGGGAATGAAAGAAAGTGACATGTTGGAAGGGGGGGGTGGGAGGAGGAAGGGCTGTCCCTGATCCTGCAGGGCGGGATCTTTTCTTCTGCTTGATCTATGGAGCCCGCCCCCTTAAATTGGCTCCCGGGAGCGCCCCGTCCACCAGCCCGACGGGGGGAGAGGCGGAAAGCGAGGGAGAGCAGGCAGGCGGCCGGTTCCCCGTCCCGGCCCGTCGGTCCCGGCACNGGAAAAGAAGAGGCCGACCAAAGCAGGGGGAAGGCTGCTCTCCTCTGAGGACAGCGCGCAGCACCATGCAGCTTGCGCCGCTGGCGCTGGCACTCACCATGCTCTTCATCGACGGCTCGAGGACCGGAGCGAGGAGGCAGACGCTGCACCCCAGGCAAGGTACGGGGGTGCTCGGGGAGCGGGGGGGCCCGGGGGCGCTGGGCTGCCGCCCCCGGGGGGCGAGGCGTTCGGCCTCCCCGCTCAGGGGCACACGCCTCTCCTCCCTTGCAGCGAAGTTGCTGGAGAAGCTCAGCGAGTACGAGATCGTGACTCCTACCCGGGTGAACGAGTTCGGCGAGCCCTTCCCCACCGATGTCCACTTCAGGCGGAGGCGGCGGAGCACCGGCGCTGCCCCCGACGCCTGGACGGCCGCCGCCGCCGGCTCCCCCAAGGCTCACTACCGGCTCTCCGCCTTCGGGCAGCAGTTCCTCTTCAACCTGACGGCCAGCTCGGCCTTCATCGCCCCGCTCTTCACCGTCAGCCTCCTGGGCGAGCCCGCCGCCGAGCAGCGGCGCCTCTACGCCGAGGCGGCCGACGCCGACGTGAAGCACTGCTTCTACCGGGGGCACGTCAACGCCCGCCCGCGGCACACCGCCGTCATCAGCCTCTGCTCCGGGATGGTGAGCCCGCGGCCCGGCCCCGCCGGGCGCCCAGCGGCGGCGAGCCGGGGCGGAAGCGCGGAGGAGGAGGAGGAGCAGGGCGAGGGAGGGTGGGCAGAGAGGGATGGGGCCGGCCCCTTCCTCCCGCCCCCGGCTGGGGCTGCGGGATGGGGCTCGCTCGCCCCGCTTTGGGCTTTCTCCCAGCTCGCTTTTATTATCCCGTCGGATTCCGGTGCTGGGGTAAAGCCCTCCTGCTCCGCGGGTTTTGGGGCAAAACTGCCACCCAGCGGCACCCCGGGAGGCGGATCGCCGGGCGGGGGGAACCTGGCACGGATGCCTGGCACGGCACCGTCCTGCACCCCGGGGTGCTGGTGAAGCCTGGAAAGGGATGGCTGGGGGGTTCCCAGCAGCGCTGACCCCAGAGCCTTCCTGCGCCCGGGACACGGGCATGACTTGAGGGGAGAGATGAACGCGGGCTTCCTTGCAGCCCGTCCTGCTGCCCCTCTGCATCAGGGAACGTTGGCAAAGGGATGAGCAGAAGCTCCCCAGCTATGCTGGTCCCAGACCCTTCCAGCCTCTTTGCACCCCGGGGTGCCAGCAAGGCATGGGAAGGGATGCCTGTGCCGAGTGCTCCCCTGGGAGGTCTCTGCTGGCCCCTGCCTGGACCAGGAGCTGCCCTGGGCGAGGGAGTTCACGCTGCACTTCGGCCCCAGGACCACATCCCAGTGCAGCAGTGCTGCTGCACAGGGGGCTGAGCCAAGCTAGCACGTGTGTGGCTAGGCAGGCCTTCTTCCCAGCAAAACATCCCAGTTACCAGTCATGCTTCCCAGCCTGGGATGGCCACAGGATGCTTTTTGTCCCAGATGTGTTCTTTTTACCCACCAAATCCCTACATTCATATTCACGTGCAACTAGGATTGTTGGTGTCTTTTCATAAGCAGCGACTACACTGGCTGGACACCTTTCTGGAGTTCTCACACATGAATTTAAAGCCTGTTTAAGGGAGAGCTGCTGTACAAAAGGCAGCATGATGCGATGGGGCTGTGCAGAGGTGTCCTGCAGCACCATGTCCCCTTGGGCAGGAGTGGCTTGGTTGCTGGCATAGGGACGGGGTCTGGCAGGCGTCCCCCTCTCATGCTCCCTCCTACAAATTAGCGGCTTGCTTTTCATAAGCTTCAGCAGGACAGCTGCAGGAGGCAGTGCAGCCCGGCATGGATGTGAGCAGCGTGATGGGCGCTAGAGCTCCAGCCCATGCCTTCGCAGGGGTTGTTGCAGACCTGGCTCACACACCTGGTTTAGTGCTTGTTTTGGGTAGTCTTGCTCCGTGGCTTGTCATTGCCCAAAGCTGACTGCCTGTGCTTCTCTGGTCCCTCTCAGCTAGGCACGTTCAAGTCTGATGATGGGGACTATTTCGTAGAGCCGCTGCTATCACTTGAACAGGAGTATGAAGAAGAGCACAATAAACCTCATCTAGTCTACCGACACCGGACACCTCCAACCAACTCTTCAGGGGACAGGCAGACTTGTGATACCCCAGGTACTCTTTCTGTTTCTGCTCTTAATGACTTGGCCCTTATGAAGGGGAGCTAATTTGCAGTAAAAAGTCACCAGGTTCATGTAGGGTAGAAAGGGATGTGAAGTTGAGGGACCTTTCTAGAAAAGGTACCATGTGCGCTAGGAAGAGGCTCGCTGTGGTAGTACTGTCCTGGAGAGACGTCGTGTGCCTGTGCTTTCTAGTAATCGGTTATAAGGAAGTTGTGGTCAGGAAAAATGTTCTAGTTTCCATTTCATCCCTGCTGTAAGGCTGGCAGGAGATCCTTTGGGCTGTCTTGCTGTAGATATCCTATGAGCCTTTAAACTTGCTTTCTGTCCCCACCTTCACGTAATTCCTAACGATCCTAATCTGATTTGCTCTCTGTCTCAAATTTGCTCTTCTGTCCTTTTAATGACATCCTTCTGTCTTGGTCTTGCTGTGTCCCTGGTCCTCCTCCCCAAATCTTAGCACAAGCTGCAATGTCTTATTTCTTTCTAGTGAAAATGAGAAGGTACTAACACCAACCCTGCCAGTTCTGCCCTTATTAATCACTTTTCCATGGTTCATTTTCAAAGGCTCTTTTTTCCCTCGTGGCCCTTCCTCCACCAGCACCATCTCCCTGACCTCTTTGCTCCCTCTTTCTAGTCTTTGCACATATGAAAGAGCAGTAGCCTTTTTATCTCCCCTTCACGTGCCTTGGTGAGCAATAGCCTTGCTCCTACTGTCCCTATTATCTGCATTGGCCTCCTGCTGCTCTCTGCTTCCTTGACTTCCTAATTTTCACAACTAATCCTCTCCTTTGGCAGCAAATACCCAAGTTCTCTCTGGAGAAGCTTACTCCTTCAGTTTCCTGTTTCACCTGCTGTTTCTCCCTATTCCTTTGGCCTGAGGCTAGATCTGCAGGAGCTTGAAAGCCTAAACAGAGTAGACCTTGACTGTCTTCCCTTGCATGGGCTGAGAGCTGCTCATGTGCTGCAAAGCAGGTGGAGTTACTCAGGGAGTAAAAGTACTGCTGGAGGAGAAGCGTGGTGCCAAACTTAGCCTGCATTTAGCACACGTGACTCATTTGGCACCCGTGACTGTGGATCGTGGCCATGCTGTTGAGCCTTCAGTGTGTTCAGCTTGCGCTGATGACGCGATGCGCTGTCAGAAGCTGCTCTGGTGCTCTGTGATGGTTTAGAGCTGATGCACTAGCGACACGTGTTTCTTCTCCTAGAAGACGTGTGGATGTGTGTCCACATACAAACGTGTGTGCTGGGGGACAATGGTGCCTCTCACAAGGCTGTTGTTGTCTGTTCTTCCAAGGGTTGCTGCTGGACTATGCCATTCTGGTTTCTCTCTTCCAGCTGTTTCTGCTCCCTTCTTTGAGATCAGATGCAGGAGACTCAGAACAGTTGGAAAGAAACATGGAATCTGGCACAATTCATCAGTAGCCCTTGGAGGAACGGAGCAGCAGATCACAGGACTCATTGAACCAAAGGTAGCTGGGAGGGCTCTGACAATTGTTTGTGGACTTGACTCTGTGTAGTCCATTGTATTTCACCCCCTTACACGTGTTGTAGCTTCTGTTATTCTTCTGAATCATGATTCACAATAATAATACTCGATACATGATATTATGTACACGGTCTACCCATGTTCCCCTCTTTTCCACCATACTTTGCCTCTTGCTTGTCTTTGTTTCCTTTCTGTTTTCAGTTTCTTCCTGTAGTGGAAGGAGGAGGTCTTGCCTCTCAAATGCAGGTTTAAGGGTTCCAGGTAGCCGTGATAGCCTTGCTTGCGCCCCTGTCCTCTTCCCCTCTATCTCTTCCTCTTGCTTTTACTGTTGTCCCTGCTTCTGAAAGGGCATGCTGCTTTGGTTATACATGTTTGGTGAGCAAGTCTTGGTCACTTCATTTAAGGAGCAAGTGCAGGGCAGATTCCCCCCTCGGATAATGCCTGGTGGAGAGAAGGTATCTTGTGTCTTTGGAGCAGGGGGGAAAACACAAGCTCTAGCAGTGCTCACTGTTTTGGACAGGGTGTATCTGTCACTCCTATCAGAGAGGAATGGTTTCGTGAGAGTTTGGTACAGCTGTAGGGTGTTGTGCTAATCCAGCCTTCTGTCAGAACAACGTGTGAAAAGGTGCGTTTGCATTGCTGACTTTTTCTGGCAGAGACTGTAATTTGCTCAAAGAGGAAATTCGTGCGAGGGAAGTCTTAAGTACGCACCCTGCAGTGAGCAAGGGAGACTGCCTTGCCGGATAGTGGTGCTATTAAGAATTACTTTTTGATAGTGTTCTTCCTGGAAATGATTAATAAGCAACATACTGTGTGCCCTTACCGTGATGATGTAATTATAGACTTCTTGCTGTATTCAGGAAAAGTGTTCCTTGTGAGCTGACTGATAGAGTGAGTAAAAGCTTTCATTTCCAGCAGCCTCCCTTGTGTTGCTTTTAGTTTTCAGCATCCTCAGGTCAGCTTAGAGTAACAGGTATTTGGTTTTGTTAAGTTTTAATTAGCAGTTTCTGATAATTGTTTAGGTACCCTGATATACAAGACACCCTGCAGATGTTCTGAAAAAAGATCTTTTTCCTCTGGATGCTGATGGATATCAAATGCAAGCTGTGCTTTGTGTATAAACTTGTGTAGCACACCACTGGGGGCTCCTGGCAATGCACTTCAGCCGTCTGGTGTATAGCTCAACAGCTGCAATAAAAACTTCTGACAAAGTTTTCCTTGG
Organism: Chauna torquata; assembly: GCA_013399475.1. Classification (NCBI taxonomy): domain Eukaryota; kingdom Metazoa; phylum Chordata; class Aves; order Anseriformes; family Anhimidae; genus Chauna; species Chauna torquata. Next base: position 592,649 of record VXAL01003308.1, on the reverse strand, counting down.
GGTAATGGGTAATGTAGTTTCAGTCATAGGAAATGGTGCAATTTCTCCTCCTTTCCTTCTTTTAGTTACTACCGTGAATCAATTTGTCATCTGGTCGAGGATCTGGCAGAATAATTAGTTGTGTTTTACTGAATAGCCCTGACGGGAGGAGGACTTGGCCAGGCAGCCTGCGTGATGTCACTAGGTGCAGCACCGCTACCACCCATTGCTTCATGATAGCAAGCTCTTCCGATCCATATTATTAATATCTGCTTTTTTGAGGTGGAGGAGGAAGAGAAAAGATATTCTGATCCTAAAAAAGAAAAAGAAGGAAGTTGCTCATTGCGGTGCTGGAGAGCAGATCTTTCCTGAGCTCTGCAGAGGAACCATCTGACTGGGATGATAAAAGGCACGGAGCTGCATCCTGGGGTGCAGCTGCGTGGGATGCTGCGCCTGCTGCCGCGGGCGTCGGGAGGCTGTGACCGCCTGGCCGGCCTGACCTCCTGCCAGGAGCGGCCTGGCGAGACCTTCCCGCTGGTTTCCGCGTGAAACCCTCAAGGTTTGGTCTTGCAGAGGGATGTCCAGCTCCCGGCCTCTCCCTGCCCTTGCAGTGCTTTATTTGCATGAGTGCTTGTCACTGAGGCACGTGGGGCTGGGGGACCCGGCAGCTCCCAAGCCCCTTTTCTCCTGTATGGGACATCTTCGGTTCTGCTGTTTTCTTCTCCCCTTTTCTCTGGTTTTTTTTTGTGTCCCTTTCTGCCACCTTTCCTTTTTCTCACACTTCTTGTGTTTTTTTGTCATTGCTATGTTTATACATATACTTGGTTGTTTGCTTCTCTTGAGCTCTTCTCTTCCAGTTTTGTTGTGTTGTTTTTTTGTTCGTGTGTTTTGTAATAGCTTTAGCCTTTTAGTGAATTTCACCGAGTAATTCTACCTGTTGACCACCCCTTTTTTCTAGGACAGGCACGGCCTCCATCTACCTGGTGACAATGAGCTACAGTTGCCCCCTGGCCAGCAGTATAAAAGCAAGAGTTCAGCATTCTCATCTCCCCACTTTTTCAGAAAGCTCAGCTATTTCATTGCTCCAAACTTTGCGAATTCCTTGCAGCTTTTACTGTCACCCTCGTGCAGGATTCCTGAATGAACTCCTTTGGGCAACTCCTTCTTTGTTCCCACTGTGTTTGCATTTCTGCTCTCCTAATTTCTGCAGTTTCCAGCTTCATTAGCTAACTGCCTCCCTGCTCTTGCCACATTTTTCATAATTCCTTTATATTGAAGACCTGCTCGTGGCTGAAATGAATAAATCAAGGTCTGAATACACAGCAAGCGGTAGCTGTTACCGTGACTCATTGCTGGTCAGCCCTGCCCGTGCTGAGGCTGATGTTGGGTGTGGGCTGTGGGGCTGGGTGTGAGGATCTCGCACAAAGCCCTGGCTCCTTAATGACAGCGCTTCAATCAGAAATATCCACCACGGGCAAAACTCCTCATGCAGAAGCAGCAATAACACTCTGAGGGTGCCAAACTAGTAGGAAGATGATTAGAGCTTTTTCTGGTTTTGGAGGAGAGCCAGAGGGCTGTAGCCAATGAAGAGGCCTTCCAGCAAGGCGTGCTGCGCTGGTGAGATGTTCGAAGCGGGCTCAGAGGAGAACAGGACAGAGCATTTTGTTACCTGGGCAGGGCTGGCTCTGCCCGACCCGCTGTCGGGGGAGATGGGAAAGCCTGATGACTTGGCTGTGGAGATAGCTTTCCAAAAAAATGCCAAGCGTTGCCAGCACAGGTGGCCGCTGGGCACAGCCTCCAGGCTTGGCACATCCTGGTACCTGCCAGTGATGGAGAAGGAAGGGTCTCAAATTTGCAGCTGGGTATTTAGTCGCAAGGCATTAAAGCGGTTCGATTGCTCGGGAGGCAGCGCATTGCTCTCTGGCTTGCGCAGCCAGGCATGGCCACTCCAAAAAGTCACAGTCATGTACTCATTTGGGCGAGGAGGTGTAAAGAAGCTGTGTGTGTGTGTAAGTTGCACTGAGAAAGTGGCTGTAATAAGCACAAGACAAACTGGTAGCGGGAACCAGGTCTTGCTGCCGAGCTAGCGTGACACAGGCATAATCAGTAATATGTCACTGATTTTTCACTTGCATTAATGAGTAATTTGTAATAGATTACCCTTTCTTAACTTTAAACAACCCTTCCCACTGAGCACGGCACTGGGGAGTCACCAGAGCAGAGGGGTGCTGCCCTGTGTCTTGAGCAATCAAATGCCTGGTGCTGCCAGCTCGATGATTGCGATCCTGTTCCCACGTGATAATTAGCACCCGCCTGCTCAGCCCTTGCAGGTGGTTGTTGTCTCTCTCCAGTGCCACCCAGCTGCACGGAAAGTCATTGGTGGACCCATGACAGAAACTTTGAATGCCTTTTCCATAGGGACTCTGTTTGCACTCCTATGAGTCGTGAAAGCCTGGATACTTTGCATCAAGCTGTTGGATAAAACCATTTTGCATTTTTGGTATTTCCTTTAGACTGCTTGTCTTGCCTCCAACCACGATCTTGTTTTGGTTTTCGAGTCCTTAATCCAGCGGTATTTCACGTTCTAGGTGTCTGGTTTCCAGGCAGGTCTTCAGGCAAGTTCCGTACTGCTGGGTCTCACGTAACTGTGGGGTTGCAGAAGGTCTGTCGGGAGGTTTTCCTAAGCCTTTGCTTCCAGGTTGAGCAATCCCTGAGCTCGTTCAAAAGTCTGTTTAAGCTGTCAGCTTTTGGCTTCAGGGTAATACATTGACTTCGTTCTTTCCCTCAGAAAAGTTTTTCACTTTAAGGAAGTGAATTGTAATTTATAGTCGGAGAGTAATTATTTCACGTTTCCTTCCCTCCCGAAAACAGCAAATGAGAGAGTTGCGTCACAGGTCCTGTATGCTAATGTAATTAATTCTTTTTCTGGCCTCCCATTGAGGTAATAGCACAGTAACGGCCAACTAGTACTTGGTCAAATGGGCCTGGGATGTCCGACACAAGCTTTTCCCATACTGAGTTGGGAAAGGGGTCAAGCTGTAATGTTTGTGCTATCTCGCTGTGGTATTGGCAAGTGAAAGAAGTTTTTAGACAGACTTCAGTTTAAAAAAATTTGATCACCGCCACTGATGCAGATCCCATAATTGCAGTTTTGTGTGAAAATTACTCAGTGTGTTGTAAGCAAGGTGCATGCGTTTTGTTGTTACTCTTAGCACTGAAAATGTGTCTATGGTCCATCTGGCAAGAAAGGTTAATTCTGTAACAGTGGAAGACCAACACTCTGACTAAACAAATTATTATTGATTGATTATTTGTTTTGCGACTTAGACATGGTAAATGAACAGAGCTAAATTATTCTCCAGGAATCAAAATGGACATATGTACTTGTGATTTTGCAAGTACTTTTATATTGTCTGTGTGGGTGTCCGCTGAAGAAGTGGGGTGGACGAGGCAAGGAGCTATTACTTCAGTAGTTTCCATCTCTACCTTGTGGCATACCCTAATGGAAGTAAGTAGGCTGACTCTTCTGTGGCTTTTCTTCCCACACGCCTGTATTGTCATTAACGGCATCTCTGTGGCCAACTGCTAGGCAAAATTTCAATGCTACATTGCCCCTCTCCTGATATAAAATTAGGAGCAGTTCATGCCTGATATAAGAACGAAGATTAAAAATAAAGCTAGTAATTATTTCAGTGGTGGAGTTTTTGTGACCACTAGAACACAGTCTGTGTTGGGTTTCAATCCACTGCAGAAGCCATGTCCTTTGTAAGTGACAGATCTGGTTGTGTGAAGTGACGTTTGCCCCTGCTGTGTTGATGTGCTGTAGGCTTTCCATGTGTTTCAGTCATCTTCCCAGATACAGTAGCATCATTCAGGTGACAATGAACTTCAGGCGGGTTTTGGAGGTTGCTGGAGATGGAAAACACTGTGTACGGTGCATGTTGAAAGTGGCAACATCCACAGTATATAACTAATGCTGTGGAGTCTCCACTGCCTGTGTGAATCGCGAAGCTGTACTGACTTTGTAAATCAAAACAAGAAAACATCTTTGCACCAAGACATTTTGTAAGGACCATTGTAATAGGTGTAAATGAATAGTTGTCAGTCACCACGGCTTTGTTTCAACCTCTTAAGCCCCTGCAAAGGCAGCTTTCTGAAGTCTTTGTTTTATTGCTGTGGCAACCAAACAGGAAATTTTGTATTTGGAGTGGTGCAGAAGAGTCGCTTGGTCTACTGGTCTGCTTGTGGTCTCATTTATTCAGCTCTTCTGATGCGGAATCACTTTCTGCAAGGGAGAAGTGGCATTAGTCTGTTTTACAAGTCCCACTTCGGATTTTAACCCCACCAACAGACCATGCTGCACAGTCAGGTGTTTCCTCAGGTGTGTGCTGGGACCATAGCAGCATTGCCCAGTGGCGGGAGCTGATGCAATGTATTCATGAGCTATTTGTGACTTGGTCATTGAAGTTGCATTAAGAGCAAGGCAACAAGCACAGGAGTTCTGGTGCTCAGGTGGCTTGCGACGCAGAGGCCAGGCCCAGCAAGTACAACCTCTAAAGCTCTGCAAGCAGATTTGGTTAGCCCAGAGAGTGCAAAGACAGCAGCCCTGGTTGATCTCCTGACAAGCTGAAATGCCCCTGGTTATGTCTCTGTGTCTGTGGTAGATACTGGTTTGACCCACAGCCTGGCTCAGATACGTGTCTTCTCATCGACGAAACACTGGGACATGCTCAGCAAAATGCCCAGCCCTCTGCAGTGTCAGGATGACTTCTAAGGTTATTTTGCAGTGGTTTTTCTAGTCATTCTACAGGGTTAGTTTATTTTTCCTCCTGAACCAGTGGGTTATGGAACTGGTACAGGTGACTTTCACCGCTGTCACTTTGTCAGCCATCTTTTAAACCAATTTTGTATCAGTTCAATGGTGCTTTTGTGCCTTGCAGTTGTGCGATGCAGTTATTTAATTATTTTGTCTGTAAGATGGTCTTGAATCATTTTCCCCCACATGCTCAGCTCACATGTGCCTGAAAAAGGCAATTTATTGTTTTGTTCATTAATCTAGTTTCTGTCTACTGTGCAGAATTGATTGCTTTCACATACAACTTTTTACCTTAGGCAGAGAAAAATTCTTTAAAGCTGGAATGCATTCTCTCATACATCATCAGGAAAGGAAATGTCTAGAGTATGTGTGGTCTTTGGTGCTCGGATGGTGTAAAAACAGAGAATATTTTTCTTTCAACGGGAAGTTGATTGGTGCTAACTGCAAGCCTGTGGTTCTCAAGCTGTCTGGTTCAAGCAGCAGAGAGATAAGGCAGGATCACGCCGGGAGGTGGAGGTGGGTTCAGCATCTATGCTGAAGTCCCTTTTTTGGCCTCCTCTGCAATGTGTGATCCTTAGCAGGGCTGTGGGGTGGGCTGGTGGGACTGCTCTGTCACACACTGAGAAGCTGGGTAAAGGTTTCACTTGCTGGGCAGTTAAAGTTGAGAGTTTTGTAGAAAAAGCATGAATTTTCATGAGGAGAGGAGCAGGATTGGTGCAACTTTGGAAGCTAAGGTGCACGATGATGGAGAAGTTTGGGAAGGCTGCAAGCTTAAGCAGACACTGAAAGGAAAGAAGACAGAGGAGAGAGGACATCTGGGAGATGAGTAGGATCACAGACTCACAGAAGTGTCGCTTGGAGGAGGCCTGGAGTTCATCTAGGTCAGCCTCCTGCTTGGTTGAAGCAGGACTTGGCAGCACTGCGCAGTCAGCCGTGGCTCAGCTTTGCCTCATTGAGCCTTGACACCTCCAGGGATGGAGCCTCCAGAGCCGCCGCTGCAGCCCTGCTTGCTGCGTTGCACAGCCTGCAGCGGGGGATGGAGGTGGGGCTGCTCATTTCGGTATCAGTGATGCCTCATCTAAGCTGCTTGTGGGGCTGTAGCTCAGCTTGCTGGCCTTTGCATATTTTCACATAGTATGAAGACAAATGCCAGGCTGTGGGCTGGAAGCAGGGAACTGACTGCAGCAGCAGGTGCTCCTGGGCATGGACCTTTCTGAGGATCCGAGCATTGCTGTGGTCAGATACCTAGGAAGCCACTTTCTGGTGTAAGTGCAAAATGCAAAGCGGAGGAAGGCAAGGAAATTAGCAAGCGGGTATGCTTGGGTCCTGAGCGTTTGATACATTTGTGCAAACGTTTCTCTTAGCAGCAAAGAAAATGTGTTGATTTCTTGTGTGCGGTTTTTTGGTGTGTTTTTTTTTGTTTGTTTGGTTGGGTTTTTTTTTTTTTTTGGATGCTCAATATTTTGTTTCTCCTGGAAGAATTTAAGAGGGAACTCTTCTGTACCAAGGTTACTTCCTAATTCAAAGGGAAGTACAAACAACATGGAAAATTAAAGTTTCCCTCCTTCATATTGCTCTAATAGTGACACCTGTGAAAGGTCTGCTATTTTACAGCATTTTCATTAGTTCCAACCATAGAAGTTTGATCCACGCAGTTTTAACTAGCTCTTGCTGATGGATTTTGAAACTCCAGTTGATCTCTGGCAGTTATACGGCTCAGATTAGTTTGCATTTGAACGCTTTCTGGTTTGGAGATTAGAAACGCCAAGGAAATTTTCATTTTCACCCTTAGTGCAGAATACACTTCTCTTTGGGTTCTGGCTGGCCTGGATCTTCATTTCTCTTCTGATGCAGGTCATTGATCTCATCTCTATCAATAGAGGCTTTTTCCCTTTTCTGGTGGTAGCAGCAGCTCTGATTGCAAAGCCAAGGAGCAATCCAGAGGAAGGCAGGATTAGTCGGTCATCACAGCGTTGGTGTGGTGCAGAGCAAGGCAGTCACTGCTCTCTGCTTTACGCTTCCACCCCTGGCTGCTGCCCCAGCAAGGCGAGGAGCTGCCAGCAGCAAAGGGTGTTCTGCTCTGTTCTGGGTTGTGCTGGTGTAAGCAAGGGGTTGCTGGCTCCAGCAACACACCCACGGTAACAGGAAGGAGCATTTGTCGTCCTATAAATTCATCCGAGATATATCTGTAGATAAACAGATAGATAGATACAGATATAAAATGTATTGATGCAGAATTAAAACAGAGCCCCTGCTTATATTGCAGACCCAGGGCTAGAAAAATTCCTTGGTCCTGTTTAGGACGTGTGTGGGTCCTCAAGAAGAGGCAGTTTCCATCCTGTTTCCTGGCAAGAAGAGCCTAGAAGTCTCCTTTGGTTTCAGCCAGTCTGACCTCTGCAAGAAGAAATCCATTTCGCCTCTTGCATCTCCTTTCCCGGAGATGGCAGTGACTGCCGTTCAGCAGCCGCTGTTGTATCCGCTACCGGCAGCGACTCTGGGCAAGCCGACCGTAGCTGGGACTTGTACCAAGGCATCGGGGCAGGGTTTGCTGCCGTGGTCATGCTGGAGCTGAGGGAGGCAGGGTACATGCTGCCTGCCTGCCCGCAGGGAGCTTGGTTGAATTTTGATCTACTTTATGAAAGTGTGCAATAAATAATTAACTTCCAAACCGTGGTGTTACCATCTGCGGGGCTGGATCAGAGCAGTTCCAGGAGTGTTACAGGCCAGCCACGGAGTAGCAAACTTCATGTTAAAAATCCTAGGTCACGCGTTCAGAAAATGTACAATAGTAAGCTGGTTTGAAAGAGCCTCGCTCCTTTTCTAGCAGGGAGAGGTTGTTAATGTTGTTAGCTCTAGAAATAGACTTTTTTCCCTCTCCTGCTTTTTCTTTTTTTTTCTTTTTCTTTTTTTTTTTTTTAATCCTCTGCTATGTGCAGCTCTCATGAACTTGGAGCTGAACTGGAATTGCTTTCATTGTCACATGTCTTATTTAATTGTGCAAATTGCTTTCTATTCCAGGGACAAGTTAATGCAGAAATGGAAAGGATTAGAACTGTTGGGATAAGCGATCGCTCTTTCTTTTAATTTTTGGTTTTAGCATAACAATAGCTACTATTTCAAAAGCAGTCCCTGGCTCTGCCCCGTCACCCTTTCATGCAGGCAAAGTACTTGCGTAGGGCCTGATTCTCCCCTGCCCTCTCCCTTGGGATAGTCCATTAATCAGCAGAAGTCATCCATAAATCAGCTCAATGGGCCCAGGGCTGATGCTTCTTAAGTAAGCAAACATAAATAGCATGTGTTGGAAGATGCCATCAGGAAAGAATATCCCTGTCACAGTGAATGTTGCAGGATCTCCTTTTTAAGTTTCACATAACAGAAAAGAAACCAAGCAAAAAAAAAAAAAAAAGCACACACCTTCAGGTCTGTCTAAAGACAGTAGAACTACCATGTATTGCCTTAGTAAAGCAAGGAGTAAAATGAGGATTACTCCAGCAGCCTCTTAGCCATCTCGTAAATGAGTATTAACTGTTGAATCAGTGCACAGACTAGCCTAGTACATGAATTATTGATTTGTAGCTTGCGTGGTTTTGAAGTGTTGGTCTACTCACTGGGGTTTTGTTTTTTCTGCAAATTAAAGAAAATGTTTTGGTACTTGAACCCATCCAGTTACTGCCATGTGTAGGTAGATGCTTTTCAGGTCATTTGCAAAGATTAAGAGCTTGCCAAGCAGACCACTTTGCTTCCCAATTTCTGTTAATATATTAACATGATAGGAGGAAAAAAAAAAAAAAAAGGCAAAACCAGATGGAAAAACATCACTCCCTTTTTTGATGGTTCTGTGTTGCAATGGGAAGCTGGCGTCATAGAATTATGGTTTTCTTGTATGATGTGAGAGTTTTTCACTCGTGCTTAATTAAACTGCAGTAGGCCACACTGTTCGGTAAAAGCGTTCCTGTTGTGTTGTGGCCATCGTAACGTAGCGTGAGAGAGATCAACAGCATCCGGCGCATGGAGTGCTGGCAGTCCCTGTGTGCAGCTCCCAGTGAGGCTGGCGGGAGCTTTCATGCATGGGTTGAGAGCAGTACGCTGCCATCAGTGTTTAATCTTTTACAGGTGAATGTGCACCATCTCTGAGTGTAGTTATACGCAAGATGGGTGAAGATAACAGCTCACTACTGTCAAAGTCCAGGAGGGGCTTTATGTGAAACGTATCCCCACTCGCTTTTGCTTGGTTTTACAGTAACTAGGTTGGCAAACATACTATATATGACCGGTATCCAAATATCGTGCTGTAAGTGTTGGAGTGACTTCATACGTGGAAAAAATATGTTGTTTTTTGAAGGGATGAGCTGTGTGTTGGACAGAGGAAGCATGCTGATACTGTACCAGCACTGCACAAGACCTCTGTAACAGGAAAAAAGCATTTATTCCTCTGTGCTGGGCAGTGCAAGCCTGGTAAATATGAATTAATTGCTTTAAATACCTCCAGTAGAACAGGTGTCTCTTCAAAGAATCCTTTACATTTCCCTCTTTTGCAATCCTTCACGCTGCAGCCCTGCCTTCAGCCTCACTGCAGCTCTCTTGTTGAGCATCTCGCAATCCTTAATGCATTTTTCCTCAAGTGCCTGATCCTTCTGGAAGTTAGTTATTTAAAAGGGAAACATAAGTGACTAGCCAAGGGCACAGGGAGGGGGCACGCAGCGTGCAGGGGACTGGGCGAAGGGCTGAGGTTAGCACTTTCTCCACCGTCTGGTCTTCCTCTCACCTTTAAGTTATTTGTATGCACAGTTGACTTCCTGCACTGATTGGCACTGCACAAGTCGGGATAATGTCACGGTTGCCCATGAAGCCGTGCCAGCATGAGAGCACAACCTTGCCAGCACAACGGCATTGATTAGTGCAGAGGAACTAGGGCAATCCAATTATAACCACAAATGCCATTGGCTTTCTTGAATTCTTACTCAAATAACTGCAGACTTTCTGCTGTATTAAGGTGGTCTGGACTATATCAAGAAAGGAGAATTCACAGGGTTTAGGTAGTGCAGAGTAGAAGGAATTTAATTCTTAAATACTCCATTGCCTATTTACACGTGGGGGGAAAAATTAGTGTTTTTCAGATGGCCAGATGCCGGCCAACCCCTTTGCCTGCCTTGATATTGGAGAATATATTTTATATTTCTTTTTTTGGAAATTATTACCAAATATCCTAGAAGGAAACTACACATGAAAAATAGCTAAGAAGTTTCTTATCATTTAAATCTTGTTTGAGCATTGAATATTCCTTTGTTCCCTAATATTATGCTTCCTCTAACCTACTCACTGGGTCAGATAAGGAAATGTGATATTTTTCACCAGCATGACTAAATTAAACTAAATCTACAAAGACCGTGAGGGTTGTAGCCTGGAGTCTTAGATGAGTAGTTCAGATCTGGCTTTGTATTAAATGCAGAAGCGAACAGACTCTCATGGATGAATCATTCAATTAGCAACTTCCTATGATGAAATGATTAAAAATTAAGTGGCATCAAATAAGACTGATTTTGCTCTTATATTTAAATAATGCTATAATTACATACTAATCAGATGGTAAATCTTAATTGTACACGTTCCATATGTTTTATTTGCCTGTTCTCCGTCTTTGCTTTGTCGTCTCTGTGTCAGCATGGAGTATATTTTCAGGCTGCTTTCATGTTTGGCCTAATTGAATATCAAAAGCAGTATATGTGAAACTTCCTGAATTCTATTCTTTAGCCAGTGGCAGCTGTGCTATTAGATGACCTTTACCATTCCTGTAGCACAGAATAATAAAGGGAGGGGGGGAATTGAAGCCCAGCCATGTTATTGTTAGAGACAGAAATAAATCATATATAATTGCTTCACTATGAAGGCCGAATCCTGCCGTCCTTCATGCCTGAGTTAGAAATACAGGATTTGGACCTTTGTTTCCTGCGGTTTCCTGGCCACCTTGGACGTGCCCAGAATCCTCACTCTGCTGCCGCGTTGACTAATTACCATCACCAGGCTTGAGGCGAGTGGAACCAACTGCAGCCCGGACTCGATGCCTCCTGCATGGCAACGGGATGGCCCTGCTGCAGGAAAGCCGTTACTGGAAGTGTCGTTGGCTTCAGTGAGGTTACCTAAACCTTTAAAAATTAAGAAAAGCCTTAGATGTTGGATTACATGGTGGGCTTCCGCGTAGGGCTTCTGTTTTGGTTAGCTGTTTAGAACAGCCCTGCTAAGTCTTGGTTGAAGTAAATAGGTATTTTGACATAAAATGCATGGGATATTAATTCTGTTCGCTCCAGAATATACTTCATATTTGTGTCTGCTTTTTATTCATAGATCATGAACATAGTCACAAAAAGAACAAGCGGAAACACTGGCGAAAACAGTGGGTAGAAGGCAGCATATTATCTGACATGGAGATGTTAAAACACAGCCTGGAAGTGAATTCGTTTTCTGTGGATAGCAACAAGACCGAAAACATCAGTGAAAAGAAGAGCCACAGAAGAACAAAGCGGTTTCTCTCCTACCCTCGGTTTGTGGAAGTGATGGTGGTGGCTGACAGCAGGATGGTCGCCTACCATGGAGCTAATCTACAGCACTATGTCTTAACGTTAATGTCAATAGTAAGTATTCAGCCAGGGGTTCACGCACAGTGGTCAAAGAACCTCTTTTCTGCCGCATTCTTATGCGATACCATCAGTTTGCCTCAGCTAGGTATGGACGTAATGCAAAGATTAGAGTAAAGCTTGGTAAAACTTGGCTGGGGAACATTGCTTGGAGTCTTCTTCCTTCTCAGACCCATCACATTTCCTAACCCTTCCCACACCACTCCCTTCCAGCTTTCTGAACCCCAGGCAGCACGAGAACTGTCACTGGCCCTTTAATCCACAGATTATACTCTTCTTTTTATTTAGTCCCATGTGAAATAGCAGCTGAATTAAAAATGTGCTTTGGGGACTGAGTCTTCCTACGGACAGATGCTGGTAGGTTATGCACTTGCCTGACTTCCCTTGCTGTTAAAGGAGAAAGAGCCTGTGATCACTTTGGTTCTTAGTGTAGTGCTAGAGTTGGCTTTCTGGGCTGAGGGCAAGTGTTTTAGTAGCTGCTGGTAGTAGGATGCAGTCCCCAGACAGGCAGCTCTATAGATGCATAGGGACTGGAAGTGGGGTTGTCCAACCTAGTCATGTCACTCCAGGAATTTTCATCCTATTCAATTATAGAAGCACCTCGGATATAGTGGTTGACCTGTCCATGTCAAAATGAGGCACGTAAGAGAATAAGTTGCTTTTAACAGTCTTGGTCAGTGGTCATTGCATCTCAGAGCAGAATGATCCTGTAATTTGGTGTTGTGTGTTAGAGCCAAAGGAAATGTTGGATTTCTGCGATACCAGCAGGTTTGTTTCATTTAAAATTGTGCTGCTGGTGGGAGGTCTCTCCAAGGCGTGCAGAGTGAGTTCATGGGTACATACGGCCAGGTAGCAACAGAGCACAGACTAGGGCAGAAGAGCGGCTCCGGAGAAAAATGGTTGCAAAATGGAAAACAAGCATGTGTTGTCTTACTTGTCTCCTTCAATAATTCTGAACATTTCTTCTTAAAACAGGTGGCTTCTATCTACAAAGACCCAAGCATTGGAAATTTAATTAATATTGTTATTGTGAAATTGGTCGTGATACATAATGAACAGGTAATGCAAGTGGTTTTTTCTCCTTCTGTTTGACCGTGGCATTTGTAGCAAGCCTTGAGACAAATAATTAAATACCTGCATTATGTGTATCACTTATTAGGATGGTCCTGCAATATCGTACAATGCCCAGACAACATTAAAAAACTTTTGCCAGTGGCAGCAATCCCAGAACCACCCTGAAGGAAGCCACCTTCAACACGATACGGCCGTGCTTGTTACCAGGTATGGTGAACATTCTCGTGAAAACCATAGGCAGTTGTGTGTCAGAGGCTGTGAGCACGTAGCATCTGTAGCTATGTGAAACATTCATTTTTTTGATGTGGGAGTAATGACATGCAATTGCGGAAGCAGTGTAACTATGAGCAGAACTGGGATAACGTGTCCGCCGTAGTGGTAGATGACTCAGGTTCAGGACTGCCCAGGGTCTGACCACGGGCTCAACATGTGATGAAACCCTCTGACCAGTAGGGAGCTGGTTCAGGCTCTGACTGGGTGATGTGGCAAACCAGCATGAGAAGGTCCAGTGGAGGACCAAGAGGTGCTTGTGGATTGTACTTGCGTTTTTATTATTGTGCTTGTACTTTAACTCACTACTGCATTGAAAATTAACGTGTCAGGTCTGTTCTGCTTTCAGACAGGATATCTGTAGAGCGCACGACAAGTGTGATACTCTGGGTAAGGAAAACCTTTTCTTTGTAATTTAAAAACTTTTTTTGGACTGACAATGTTAGTTGCCTGTGCTGAACTGTGGGCAATGTTTCTTTTCGTATTGTAAACCTCTTTGTTCTCTCCTAGGTCTGGCAGAGCTGGGCACTGTCTGTGACCCCTACAGGAGCTGTTCAATTAGTGAAGATAACGGACTGAGCACTGCTTTCACAATAGCACATGAACTTGGCCATGTGTATGTTTTATGTAAATACGTTTACATTTAAATAGCTTGAGATTTATACTAGCTGGGACTTGCCAGCCAGGCTAGGACTTGGTACCTGCTGAGCCTAATTATTTGAGAGGAGATAAATATACTTGGGTTGAAGATGTACCACCAAGGAAGATTAAGCTGTGGTGTGACTTGGAGGCAGTGGAGTGCTGTGGAGCCTATCTGAGAGCAGCAAAAACCACAGATCCACATTTTGGGGAGGATGAATGACAGGATACCCCAAGCAGCATCTAAGCAGGGCAGGAGAGCTAACAAAATATCCCATATTGTAACTACATGCAAACGTCAGTAGGAACTCCTACAGCAGCCATGAGGTCTCAGCCAAGCCGCTGAGACAATCCAGCTCTTTGGCCAGGGCTGGGAGCTGCTGGGTGCCTCAGGGAGGACCAGGGTGAGGGGCATGGGCATGTCTCACCTGGCCTTTGGGACTGAAGTCTCCTCCAAGAGCAGGTCCTCGGCCTACCACAACTCATCCCACCACTGCATGTGGGGTTGCTGGAGGCAGCGCAGCAGCTGTGTGACGGGGGGATTTACCCAGGGCAGTTGGTTGGGATGTATAAATGAGCCCGACCCACCTGCTGAGCCATTTTGCTAAGGAAAATCTCATGCTACTGGAAGTGCCCAGAAGAGATGCTGTCATTCAAGATCCACCTCCTCCAATGGAAATTTCTTTTAACTGATTTTGACTTTGTTTGAGAGTGAGTAATGAGAAAAATTGTTTTAGATCACATATTCCTTTACCCCTGGATACAACTTTCTTAGGCAGCTGGTTCAGTCCGAAACCACCTCACGCCTGGTTTGCAGGGGAAGTCTGTAGGTGTGGGATGGATGAGTACTTGGGAACAGATCACTCATTGTTTTAAACTCCCTTTTTCTGCATGGAGGGCTGGCAGAGGCGTTCTATTTTTAGCCACAGTAGTATTTGTTTAAATGAGATTTCCTGACAGAAAGTCCCCCAAGGTTTGGCTTTCCCCACACCTAACCTGTGGCTAATTCCCTCGCTAATGCTGCCCCAGAGCTGCTGGAGGGGTTAGCGGCGCTTCCGAGCAGGAAATGCCTCTTTGCTCTTTTGCAGGGAGCAGAGTGGCAAGGTGGTTCACTGGAGGTAATCTTAATGGGATATAAACTCCCCAGCCTTCGAACACAGGATCATACTGGGTCATTTCCCCTTTTCCACTTCAAACAGCAAAGCAGTCTAAGCCATTCTGTCTCTGTTGCGTATTTGCCGCATTCTTCAGTATGTCATGTGCTGCAAACTTCACGTGGGTTTGCGCTGATATTGATGCTCCATGGCATTTTGTAAACCTGTCATGTAAAATATAGGAGCCAGGTCTATCCCCAGCGCAGCCCGTTTTACAGCCAACACAGGGTGCTGCCTATGTACACGAGGGACTTTGGGCTCTGGTTGCCGGTGGGCTCAAGTCATCCCTGTCCTTTGGAGACTTATTCCCTGGATCAACTCTTGGCTTTTTGGCTCAATTCCAGAGAACTTGCCATTTTTATAAGGGTGGGGCCAGGCACCTGCCTACAGGATCAAGACCATCAGCTGAAAAGGAAACTGCAGCTGAAATTGCACCTTACTCCAAGCTCCCTGAAGGACATGTCTGGCTGAACATAGGCAGTCTTGGTGTGGAGAGATTAGCAGGGTGCTGCTGCGTAGCTTGTTGCAGACAAGTGCTAGGAACCCAAAAGTTCCAAAAGCATTTAAGCAATGCTTGTTGATGTTTGTGAATATTAATACTTCTATTCTGTAGTACCTACCAGTAGCATATCTGTGAGAAATTCTAGGGTTTGCTTATATCTAGTTCACACTGTTGCTCTTGCTATACTAAATACTGTGCCATTTATCCAATTGAACTTGTCACTGCTGTGTTTCTGTTAGGTTTAACATGCCACACGATGACAATCATAAGTGCAAAGAAGATGGAGGAAAAAATCAACAGCATGTCATGGCACCAACACTGAACTTCTACACCAATCCCTGGATGTGGTCAAAATGCAGTAGGAAATACATCACTGAGTTTCTGGAGTAAGGCCTTACATCTGTGTGTGTTGGGCTGTTTTTACGTGTGCATGTGTCCCGTGGGGTTCATCAGTTAATCTGAAATCCTGATGTGCAGCGTTTGGAGGAAATGAGAGGGATTTGTGTGCACACGCATCCTTTACATAGAGCAGGAATGCAGCCTTGGCATCCAGTCCCTGCCAGTTCAGCCTCGTGATAAGCTGGCAAGGGCTGGCCTCTCTAAGGGGAGGAACAGGTCTTCCCCCATGGATGTTGCTTTTAAGGAATGTGTGTTCCCCTCTAACCTGAAGAGTGAGTTTTCTAAGCCCTGTGGCCCAAATACAGATCCGCGTTTTAGGAGGCAGATTGAATCTGCCTTTCTGCTTCACAGGTCAAGATAAAACCCTGGCACTAGTCCATCGTGGAAACTGTTGAAGGAGCCCTCGGGTCAGTTTGATGCACAGTGATTGCCCTTTTTACCGTGATGCCTTTCCACAAGTTGTGATGGGGAACAGAGCGAGACCCATGATGGTGTCCTGGCAAATCCAGGGGCTCAGTCCCTTGGGTGGTTCTTCTGCTAATCAATGATTTTCTTTCTAAACATGTACCAATGCTTGCTCAGCAGCTAAGCGCAGGTTGTGCACGCTCAGACATGCTTTTGCCAGGGTAGCTGGCTGCACTGTGGTAGACGGTTGTTAGCACAGCATGGGGAGGGGGTGGTGAATGGGTAAACAGCCTCCTGCGCTCCCGTGCTTCAGCCTGCAGTAGCTGTTGTAGCACTTGTTAAATATGGCAAATGTGGTGCCCATCTGCCCTAAGGCTAACGCGGACAAACAGCGATGGGTTCTAGTCTCGTCACCTCCTGTTTAACATCATTTTTCTGCTCTGTGTTGTAGCACTGGTTACGGGGAATGTTTGCTTGATGAACCTTCATCGAGAACTTACACCTTGCCTCAGCAGCTCCCAGGGCTGATTTATGACGTCAATAAACAATGTGAGTTAATTTTTGGACCTGGATCCCAAGTGTGCCCGTATATGGTAAGTGCAATTCCACACCTTAGTCTTGCTGGTGTTGCCAGAGTAAAATAAGGCTCCCAGGGCTGGGTGAAGAGGGCAAGGGCCTGGTGTAAAGCTGCTCCTACCAGCTGCGGGCTGGCCCTTGGCTCCTCTGGCTGCAGGGATGGGACAAGCAATCAAGTTATTGTCAAGCCTGGGATTTAATGATGAATCCTAGGGGGATAATTTCATTAAGGATTACCTGTTCAGCAGGACATGTGGCTGGCACATGGGAAGAATTTATTTAATATTTTGATATTTTCAATAACTTAAGCAGATGCAGTGCCGGCGACTTTGGTGTATTAACATTGATGGCGCGCACAAGGGATGTCGTACCCAGCACACACCTTGGGCTGATGGGACAGAATGTGAGCCTGGAAAGGTTTGTAATGCCTGGTGGTTTGTCTTTTGTTGTACATTTCCTACGGCTCAGGCTAAGCATGTCTGTCAAAATCATCCTATCCCAAGGGCAGGTTGCATGGGCCACAGCTTCTGACTGTGAGAATGGAAGCCCAGAGCAGCTCCGCGTGTTTTAAGCCTGTTACGCAGGGGTAAACTCTACCCCTGATAATGTGATCAAAATCAACTGCTTGGTGTGACTTTGTTTAAAGCAGGTATTCTTTTTGGAGTTCTTATCTTAGTTTATAATTTAATGCCCTTGAGTGAACTCTTGAGCAAAACTTTTGCAAAGCTTCCCTATGCTTTTATTAGAAATTTCCTATGTGATGTGAGTAATTAGTAATTTTGCGTGACATAAATTTGCCAACTGGCTTCTCATCTTGACAACTTCAGAGCAAAATATAGAACTAGTTGACGTTTTCTGTATGGAACATTTTTGGCAGTAATTCACAGAAAGTTTTAATTTCCGTGTAGAATATTAGCTTCCAACTAGTATTGTGGTTTCTAGAATAAGTTTTTAGTTTTCAGTTGTCCAGATCCCAAGAAAAATAGTTGGGAGGATTTTTCTTTTTCTCTTTTATCGAGTTACTGAAATTTTTGAAGGAATATCCGGACTACTTTTCGTCATTTTTGTCTGAACAAAAATTTTCTCCATCCAGCTGTAAAAAAAAGTGTGGTATTATTCTACAAAATATAGCTTAGAATTTTTACTTTTGTGGCTATTAATGATAAATAGTTAGTTTTCATTGCCTAGAAAGACTCAACATCTTAATTCGTAGTCTTTCAAATGTATTTTAATTAAAATATATGGATACTATTTTAGATATAATTTTCCATAAAGACTGTGGATCTTTTTTTAGTAATTAATCTTTTGCTGAGTATGTCTAAAAAGTCATTTGTTCAACAAAACTTGACTGACCTCGTTCATGACAGCAGGCACAATGTATCAATTTGCCTTCCTTTCTCGTGGAAAAGAGCAGTCAACACATTTGCTTTTGTCATTGCGAATGTGCATTAGAGAGGTGGTTGGAAACCCTGCTCCTGATACTCTTTGGAGCCAGTGACATACCAATATTTAATGCTTTGTGTAAAATCCTCTCTTTTTTAAGAATCAGGATAAACCTCAGGCATCCCTGGAGTCCCCTTTAAAGTTGACAACGTCAGCTTTAGACCTTGTCTCTTCAACTTCTCTATTTGTGAGTTTGGGGACTGCTCACTACTGGAAGCTCAGAAATAACTCTTTTGTTGCAAAATTCTGAAAATCTGGGCTGCAATTTTGTTCAGACAAGCCTTCAGTTACCCGCAGATGTAGACCAGAGTGATGTTCAGGCATCTGCAGTTCAGCACATTAGCACTTTCTTGGAGTGAGCATGTGTTAGCTGAGAGGCCATGTACATCTGCATGGCTTTTAAAGCCTATGTAAGGGAAAACATTTTACTCCACAAATTTAGCCAATCTGACAAGGCTAGACAAATTTAGACAAATGTGACCTGAACTTCTCAGCAGAGGGCGGAGGGGCTCTTAAGAAAGGATAACACAGTCCAATCATGTTTAGGCATTTGAATGTACTCTCAAAAAAAGGCTTTATGGAGCAATACTTGTATCTCTGTGTTGATCTAATTCAAGCTTTAAGGTTTGGATCATCATCAACTCTCTCTTCCTGAGTGTTTTCTTGGGCTTGTAAAGTGCTGAGGTGTGAGTCTGGAGTACTTTTCGTTGGAATAAATCACTATTTTGGTACTCTGCTGTGGCCAGGAGCCCCATCAAACTGCTGCTTGCTGACTAATGCCTTGCCTCAAGTCTGCATGTTTAAAGTCCATGATATATAGGTTGGCAGATGGAGAAAATACCATGCCTTTTTTATGGAGATATCTTTGGAAATGAGGGAGCCTGAATAGCTAAGAAAAGTCTAGCTAAAACTGCTGGGATGTAGATTTAATCAGGCTCTAAATTTACCCTTATGTCAAGGATACTAAAACAACATGGGAGCATTAGCTTATGCATATTTTGCATGTGAGGACACTGAATCTGATACCACTAACCCAAGCAATAAGCTCAGCCTGGAGTTTGGGTGAATACCAGTCACAATGGTTTACAGTGTTTCACAGCACCAGTGCATTATGGGTTAGAAATAAATCACTGTGCCACAAAGAAAGAAAAGAAAGAGGGTCATAAACCTGGACCTCTATCTCTTGTGGTTTTCAGAGTTGTTTAAAGAATGGTAAAAGAAGAGTAGACGGATAGTAATCATTTCTGTCTCCTGCCTTATGGGCAGCAGGTAGCATATATGTTATGCATGCATGAAGCTTCACAGCGCTTGTCTGCCCCCTGCTAATCTATTCAGCCAAAGTCAGCCCGTGGATGGGAGCTGGATTTGGTGAATTATCTGGGACTCCTGTGGCAAGACAAAGGAAAGGAAAGTCTGTTATAGTGTATCCTGTCCGTGCCGTTGCTCTCCTGTTCAACTTTGTGTCCGTTTAAGTTATTTTGAACTTGCTCCAGACAAAAACTCTTTTATTCTTTTGACTGTCTGATCTGTAAGCTCATAGGAAAGAGAACCCTGGCAGACTTCTTAGTTTTCTGTTGTAATTCAACATAGAAATTATTTTTAAAATACAAAAGGCATGAAGGCTGCACAGCCAGACTATTCACAGTGTGGTTCCAAGAAACACCATTGCGTTTCCATAAGATAATCTTGCTGCTAATATAAAACAGCTGCTCTTTTTATTTTGTTTTTTTTTTCCCACTTTGATTTGCTACCACCTTCAAACCCCCAGTTTTGAATAAAATCAAGAGATGTAGGTGATTTCCTGGTTAATTCTCAACCATCAGATGGGAGACACATAAGTCATGTCACGGTCCGATAACTGTGTGCATTCACTAGTTAGCTATTCAGTCGTCTTCTCTGGGTCAGTGGTGCCAAGCATGACTGTGGTTATATATTTAGCTGGGAGCATCAACATTTCTGCAAGAAGTTCTCCGCTGGGACAGCACTGCTGTATTGATGTCATGTGTTTCTGTATGTTGATGCTAGCTGTTGGACCTCTTTGTCCCTGCACAGGACTGGCATGGGGGTCCCTATCCTTCAGTTCTTCAGCCCCCTAAATTTGCTATTTTCCCAGATAGCTTTCCCTAAGGTGCTTCATAAGGATGTCTAAAAGGGGGTGAGCTCATGGTGTGTCTTGCTGCAACCTTGTTCTGGTGTTAGTGAAAGGGCTGGAAAAATGTAGCACATCAGTGAATTTAACCCCATTGCCATGAAGATCATCAGGTGTTTTCCTGCCTGAGCAGCTTCTGGTGTGGGGAAATACTGCAAGAGAATATTTTAAGGATGCATCTACGTATTTTCTTCTTTAAGTCTCTAACCTCTTCTAATTTGTGAGCAATCAGCAGTGTTTGGGCTTCATATAATTGCAAAGATTTAGGCATCTGCCAGGAGATAGGCACGTCTCTGGGTGTGAATCTGCATTAGCAAGCACCGCTCGGTGAGAGCAAAACCTCATTTTTCCATTCATCCATTTTGATCAGCAGGGCCAGAATGTGGCTCTCCTGTAGACCTCACCTGTCCAGCAATCTGTGTAGTTGTGCTAGCGAACGTACCCCAAAGAAACACACTTTATACCATAAAAATCAGGGACAGGGGCTTGCTGAGATAATTTAAACCATTTTTCTAAACAAAAGAAAACAAGAGTTATAGCTGGAAAACACAAGCGCAGAACAGGCCTTGGCAAGTCCCATATTATGCCTGAGTTTAAAAAAAATAAAAATAAAAAATACTTTGGACAGAGGAATTCATTTTTCTTTTTTAATTTGCCCTTTGGATTTGGAAGATTCCTTTCTCTCTTTTGTTCTAGGCTCTGCACAGCTGTGGAGAGGTTTGCATTTTTTCTGTTGTTTTCCCTATGGTCTGTCTCCTCTCCCAACACTTTGCGGTTCCTGCTGCTCTCCAGGAAATCAGATAAGCAGCTTTCCCAAACGCCAGCACCATGAGCGCTGCCGTGCTGTTCGGCACCAGCAAACGGAATATTTGGTGGATATTGTTGTCCTTGATCCTCCTCCTGTAAATCACTGCCGCGGGCTGTGCAGTTTGCCTTCACTCCTCCGTTTAAGGGTGCGAAAGATTGGGACTGCTTGTTTATCTTTCTTGAAGAGAAAGAAAAGACAAGGTGACCTGGCCCTGTGGCTGCTGATTTGGGGGAAAGCACCTGACCTGTGCTTGCCGTTAGAGCAGAGTGGTTTCAGGGACTGGCCTGAGTCTGTCCCTTCGTGTTTGTTCTGCTATAACTCTTAAAAACATGCTCTGAGTTTTTTTCAAAAAAAAAAAAAATTGGGTGACGGAAAAAAGTAAATAAGTTCCGTTTTTTTTTCATTGTGAAATACTTCTTGCATTGTGAGTCTTGGCGTCAGGGCTGGTTGCTGGCATTCAACTCGTAACGGAAAAGCAATGCAAACCTTCCCCGTCTCTGCATGCAGCACTGCCGCTTTGGGATGTGCGTGCCCAAGGAGCGAGAGGCGCCGGTGGTAGACGGAGCCTGGGGGACCTGGAGCCCTTTCGGGACGTGCTCAAGAACCTGTGGCGGCGGCATCAAGACGGCGATACGGGAGTGCAACCGGCCCGAGTAAGTGCCGAGATAGAGCCGCGCATCCCTGTTCATGGGTAAAGTGTACTAAAAAGGGATCCATTCAATGGGGGGAAAAAAAGGAAAGAGCTGTCATATTTGCATTTATTTATTGCCTCCTGTTTTACCAGGGGGGCACAACTGCGGTCCCACTTAGTCCCAATGTTTCTTCCCACAAAGTCGTGGATCAGAAAGATACTAGATGGAAAAGATGAGTCTAGGGACGAGATGGGCTGTGTTATTTATCCATTTTTCACCATTTTTGCCCTGCTTTGGATGCTTTTGCAACTGTTTCTACAGGCCAAATCCTTTATACAGTTTTCTACCATTTTACTCCTGCTTCAAGTGTTTTTGCAGCTTTTGGCTGCTTTCGCAGCGTGTCCTTTATACTGGTACGTGTCAGCTGGCGCAGACTAGCAAAACCTCAGTAGAAATCTGTGCCCCATTAAAAAGTGGTGCTTGAAAATGTTTGCCATCAGCCTGGAATGCAAAGTCCTGAACCATTTGAAATGGCAGGGAATTTGGCCATGGGCTTCAAGGAGATGAATGTGTGGCCTGTGAAATGTTAGTTGAGCAACTGGTATGAAAGCAGTGTGTTTGCACAAATTGTGAACTGTGCTGGTTTCTCTTTAACTGCTTCCTTTTGGCCCCCGAGAGCAAGGAGTGGTGGGCACAACGCTTTCTGGGCTCTCATCTGGGGCAGAGTGAGGTGATGGAGAGCAGAGGGGTCTGCGGAGCTGGCTGGAGGAAGGGGCTGTAAAAGGCCAAGCAGGCTCATTGTGCTTTCTTGCATCAGGTGTCAGATGGCTTATTGGCAAGGATATTGCCATCAGCAGTGCGCCGGCAACAGCTTCTGCATCCCTCTGCGAGCCTTTGAAGCCCGTGATGGAGCAGTGCTGATGGGAGAAGGGAGAGCTTGTGCCTACGGTGACGGTGACAGGAGGGGCTGGCTCGGCCTGGCTGGACAGGTGCCGACAGGGAAAAGAAGTGGCGAGGCTGAGGGAGCCCGTGAATGAAAACGATGCTGAGAAACGCACAAGTGTGAAGGAGTTTTCTTCTCGCTGTGCTGAGTTAGCACATGCCATATGGTCTTCCAGTAGCCATGGAGACACAAAAATAAAATACCTTTCCACACGCAAAAATAGCTATGCAGCCAAACCTTTGGATGCTGTCAGTGAAATGTATTCCTGTTTTCTGGAGCAGCATCTGTTTGGACTGATAGCTTTTCTGATAGAAAATCTCCTTTATCTTTAAGGCTAGCCAAGAGATTTTAAATTCCATCTTCTTTTATAGCTTGTGTTTTTTATCTTGGTGTTTCATGAGGCATATTGCTTTGCCTGGGGTTTTCAAAAGCACCTAAATACACCAGGCACCAAGCTGCCGGTGAAATCCCCTGCACTTACCACTGTTTATTTTCCAGCCTCTTGTCCAGAGCCGTGGAGCTGGCACTGGCCCCTTCTCGAACCTCTCGCAAGGTCTCTGCAGGGAGTCGTCTGCCGTAGCACCATGTACATAGCTTTGCTCCAAATCTGTTGTTTTGTCCCCGTAATTTGGCATCATAGCATGGGCTCCCACCATCCGCCTTTCCGTTAGCGTGGGGCTGCTGAGACGATGCAAGTGAATGAGGCAAGAATAAAACGTGCCTGCCTCTCTTGCTTTTCAAAGTACTTCAAAAATATACAGAGCGGGACTCACCTCTGTTTTTCCTGCTTTGCTGAAGGCAGCAAAACCAACCTGGAGTAAGATCTGAAATAGTTCTCAAGTCTTTTCTATTCATAGATGGTTTAGGATCTGGGGTGGCGTCTTGCATGTGAATAAAACATTATGCTAAATTTGGCATTCAGAATGACCCCCCCCAACAAAGGTGCAGAAAATAAGGTTGTAGCTCCTGCCTCTGTCTGTGTCGTGCTCTGATGCCTGCATGGATGAGCACTTTGCAGGGCTGTAGGAAGCAGTGAGCCTCTGAAAAGGAAGCAGACTGTGTTTGGACATAGGCTTAAGGAATGCGTTCACTGACCAGACCAGACCCGTCCCACCAGGGCTGCCCCTGGGGAATTCAAGGCTGGATGGTCCCGACAGAGCCATGGGCTGCAGCACGTCACGTAGAGGGTTTGTGGTGCGAGCCCTGTTTTCAAAGCAAGGCATAGCTGTAGTATTACAGGGAACAGGCATATTTCACAAAATGTCGATACCAGGAGCCCTGTGCTCAGAAATGCCTCTCTACATGGGTGAGCGTTATCTCTGGAAGCGAGTCGGATCGTGTCTGCATTTTAGTCTGTCACCAAAGCATCCACCTGTGCTGGGCGCTGTCTGAGCTGGACGTGTGAGCATGTCTGTGGGTGAATGTGCTGGCAGCGTGTGTCCTGCCTCCAGGTCCCAGGGCTTCCTAGGAGGCCGTGAAGGAGATCTCCGCTGAGGGGTCAGCGAAGCAGGTTTGCAGAGTTTGTAAGGGCAGCAATGCTAGAATGGAAGTGGGTCCATACTAGCCATTAGCTGATAAAATAGATGGTTCGGAGATAAGGGAAACGAAGTTTGTGTGTGTGTACTCCTTCCCTCCCATCTCTGTGGTATGTTGATGATTATCCATAAAAATACTACACAATGCTGCAGAATCCAGTATTTCTTCATGACACTGAAAATCGATGTTCTGTGAGGCTGATTTATTTTTTAGGGTCAGCTTTTTTTGTTTACTCAGACCCTGTGAAAAGCAATACTGGTTTAAAAATGCCCTAGAATTGTCAGAGTGGTTTGGGGCTATTTTGAAATGTGAGTGTGCTTAAGCCCCTTGCTGCAGGGAGATTTACTGCCACGGTTACGAAGCCAACGGTTTGTAACATGATGGCAGCTTTTACCATCGTTCAGTTTGTAGTGTGCCAGTGTGTTCAATGCTATTTCAGTCTTACAGGTCTTGTCTAGAGAAAAGGAAACTATAGCTTGGGATCTTTGGACCATGTTAGACGTACCCTGTTAAAAAAAAAAGAAAGTTTCCGTATGTTCTTTTTAATTAACAATATTTAGAAGTCTCATATTAATTAAATTGATTTGTATTGGAAGCAATGTGGTTACCATAAAAATGTCATCATTGCAAGCTTTTTTAAGAAACACTCTGTTAGAGGTTTGCATAATTTGAAGGCTTTGTCAGATTGCAACAGTCCTGCTGCAGTATAAATGCTTTCAAAACAAAAATGATGAATCCTATTAACTCCCCTATGGGTGATGCTGGCTCACCAAGGTCTGGAGTGTGCTGCTGCTAATAAGTTTCCCGATGTACTGTGCTGTGAGATGGTCAGGATGTCCCTTTGTGGCTAGAGGCAGATACTATACCTGCACAGGACTGGTCTGCCAGTGGTCTGTTCAGGTTAATCCAAATTATTTGTCAAACCAAGGTAGAGAATAGGCTGAGTTGGTAGAAACCAGGTTTAGACTCGCTCTGTTAGGAACTGGTGTGAAAGCAGTCTGTAAAATGAAATCTGCAATGGGCGCTGTGTGGTCGGCTGGGATTTTTATCGCTGTTACTTGCTTAATTGCAAGCACTGAAAGCTTCGTAAGTGGCAAGCATGGAGTTTCCAGGCGGCACGCAAGAGCTGCCCTCAGAGCCGGTGGAGCTGATGTTACCGCTGTTGCTGCGGGCTGTGCCTAAGGACATATCATACCCGTCTGTATTTGGGATGGGACTGAGGGATTTCACAGGAGCTCTGCTACTTGTTGCAAATAGTTTTCAAATATGAGGGAAGAATTGTTATTTGTGGGAGAAAAGGCACTGCTGGGTTTCACAGGTGGTTGATGCGCCTGTACTTCGAGACACTGAAAAATTGCATTCAGCTTAGGGGCTTGTTGACTTGCTGTGTGTAGAGACCCTCGTACGCATGCAGAGGTTTTCTGCCCCCGTTATGCTAAGAGACACTGGCTGTATGCAACGTGGGGAGCTTATGGTGGGCATCTCCACACTCTAATCCAGACTTCAATGTCTTGTCTTTTGCAAATCAAGGAAAATTCAGTAGCACTGCAATTTTTTACAATGGTTATTAATTGTGGTAGCTTGTAGTAGCCTACACCATGCCCTTTCAATTTCATTTGAAATTTCAGGAGAGAGCAGCAGAGGTGGTGAGGGTTTTTTTTGGAAGATTTGAAGCATGGTGCATCTTTTATTGTTTTATTATTACGACACCACAGAAGACTGCATGTAAACGGGCACGTGAAACCTTACCCAAGTGCATAGCAAAAAGTCCTTTGAACAGACAGCAAATAGGACAGCCTGTTTCCCAAGAGTACTTCTCTAGCAGCGTTACCGCAGCCAAAAATAAGTCCCCACCAGAGGAGCACTTTCTGCTCAGCTCCTGTGATGCTGTCCACGAGCAGCTCGCCCCACGGCTGGCAGCGGCAGCTGGGGGGCACGGGGAGGGAGAGGCTGTGCGAGCCCCTGCGAGCCTCTGTCTGGCTAAGGCTCTGTCTGCAGCTTAGGACAGAAGTAATGTGACTACAGCCCCAAGTGTGGGAGAGGAGAAATTTAAAATGACGATTTCTGGTAGGCTTATCCACTGGCTTTTATGTGGCTTGGAAGCTATCACTCTCTCCAGTTTATACCATGGTCATCCTACTGTGAGATGGGGGTGAAGTGTTTCTTGGCTGTCTTTGGTGCTTTCCGGAGTACGTGGAGATAAATCTATGTGAAAGTGTCAAGTGTTACCTATTCTACCATTTGGGGCTATGAATCCGTAAGTGCTGCTTGGCCTTTCAGCCTCCACAGGGAAGCCGTTCTCTGCTGTGATGTTTAGTTACTTGCAATCCAGTAGATCAGAGGCAAGCCCTCCAAATCTATAGCACCGATTGGGTTGTGGAGGGATGGGTACCCCCTTATGGGATCACTCAGTGTGAAGCTAAATCGCCAGCTGGGGAGGAAGATGCTGCTCTTCCTCTCCGTCTTCTCCCACTACAGCTGTATTCATTGAAGAGCAAATTCAAACTCCCTTTTTTCACCCCTTTTTAACATCACCTATATGTTTTGTTTTGTTTTTGAGAAGACTCCTGCATAACCTCCCTGCTGCACCACATCTCGCTTGCAGAAGCTTGGTGGAGATGGAGGTTGGAGGCAGGAGGCCAAGGCAGGGTCCTGAGGCCAGCCTCAGCAGAGGAGAGGTGGAACCGGTGCAGGAGGCAATGGAAGTGCAGCCCCAGTAGGACTGTGCAGCCAGCTTCTCTTTCTGTGTTCCTGCAGGCCTAAAAATGGTGGGAAATACTGTGTGGGGCGTCGAATGAAATTTAAATCCTGCAACACCGAACCCTGCTCGAAGCTGAAGAAGGATTTCCGGGACGAGCAGTGCGCTGACTTCGACGGGAAGCACTTCAACATCAACGGGCTGCCCACGAATGTGCGCTGGGTGCCCAAATACAGCGGCAGTAAGTGGTGGGGACTCGATTTCTTCCTCTGGGTGGTCCATTGGGGCGGTGGCATTCAGGTAACACACTCCTGGTCTTCCTCCCTCCCCAGTCCTGATGAAGGATCGGTGCAAGCTGTTCTGCCGCGTGGCAGGGAACACGGCGTATTATCAGCTGCGGGACCGCGTCATCGATGGGACGCCCTGTGGCCCCGACACCAATGACATCTGCGTGCAGGGCCTCTGCCGGGTAATGATTTTCCCTTCTCTTCAGCAAGGATGGTCTCCGTTTTGCGCAGCAGGGTGGCACTTTTCTCTATGGGAATGACAAATGCAAGAAGTTTTGTCCAGCTAAGGCACTGACTGGTTGGTGCAAACGGCGCTTCTGAGTCTTGCTTTTTGTTTGAAACCAGTGTGGGATGGCCGCGCTGTAAATCAGCGCAAAAATGTGGGGAGGGAAAGCAATTTGTCTCACGGCAGCCCTCTCCACACAAAGCTTTTGTGGGGCTTAATTTGGAGATTTGTAAATGCTGTTCTAGTCTGTGTTTGCTCAATCTCATTTTTCATTTCTTCTCTTAAAGCAAGCTGGATGCGATCATGTGCTGAATTCAAAAGCAAGAAGAGATAAATGTGGTGTTTGTGGTGGGGATAATTCTTCATGCAAAACTGTTGCGGGCACATTTAACACAGTGCATTATGGTAAGAATCTGTTGCTAAAAACCTTATCATGAAAAATGCGGGTCTATAAAAGCCATTACCACACTTAATCTACAAAAACACTGATGTAAAATGTGAAATCCTTCTAGCTATAGCATATTCTAGTTTATAACTATTTATGCTATCCCTAAATGAAGAGTACTGGGTTGTGTAATGTGAGGTAGTTTTGTTCACTTCCCTTCCCCCCATAAAAAGCAAATGAAATGTCTGTGTAGTAGACTTTGTGTTAAATCTGTTCTAGGCTATAACGTTGTGGTCCGCATCCCAGCTGGTGCAACAAATATTGATGTGCGTCAGCACAGCTACTCAGGGAAACCAGAGGATGACAACTATCTGGGTGAGCAGCAATGCGTGTTTCAGTCCCGAATCTGACTCTGTTTTCTGGCTGTGTTGATGAACCTGCTGGCTGCCCTCTGCTAAGGGAGATGAAGAATTCGTTTAAGGGAGGTGTTTTCTTATCAAGAATATATCTTGTATGTCTGCCAAGTACATTCAGCCTTGTCCTGCTCCTTCTTTTTGTTTTTGCCGTCCCTGAAGCAAAGTTTGGGAGGCTCACAGATAACAAGAAGCATCCCCGTGCAGGGTCTCTGGGGCTAGGAGGGATGATCCAGCCCAGGCTGTGGGTGGGAGTGGAAGCACAGAGCTGGGAAGCAGCCAGACTTGTGACTTCTGCTGGAGTCTAATTGCAAATTAACACTCTTCTGCTGTCACCGTGCCTTGGCTGCACAGTAAATATGACATACCTAGAAAGATGTGGGTAGAAAGTATTTTCTATTGCACTGAGAATAATAATTCTGATTTCACTTAGACTGAGCCTTTGTTGTCCCTGCCAGCCAGTGGTGTATAGCTGTAAGGAACTAGCCTCCACCGAGGAAGTTGGTTTGATTTAGACCTAACAGTACCTTGGCCTTTGGCTGCTGGACGTTCATAGAGAGTGATTTCTCTAATCTGTGGGCATGCTTCTAGAGCCAGATGAAGAATGCTTGCAGTACTATGTTAGACCAGTCTGCTGCATGCACATATGTTTTTCACATGGCCACGTGTGGTTCTTTTGTTTGTTTGTTTTTCACCATGCCAGGGAGTAATCCGTAGTGGGATCTGCTTGGGTTCAATAGTGGAGACAACACGTTGTGATTGACTGTATCCCTGCCAGCAGAAGGCTGGTTTTGCCAGTAAGCCCTGCCTGTGTCCCTCAGAGTCCGCTCACGGAGCAGGGAGCCAGGCTGTGCCCCCGCAGCCCGTGGGAGATGCCGGCGGCTCTGGGTCTCCTCTGCACGCCCGGTGCCTGGCACCGGCCACTCAGGGTCACTTATTGGGTAGATCTCTGAGCTCACTGTGCCTCGTTCTGCAAAACAGCTTGGCAAAACAGGCTGGTGCTGCTGCTCCGTGGTTGTTTCCATGCATACTTTTGGAAACGAGTGTGTAACGGGAACTGGAACTTGGGGGTTCCTAGCCCAGTCAGAGGTGGAGAAACTCCCTTCTTTGTGTGTCACTTGGGAAACAAATAGAGGAGACTGTCATGCACCAAAGGGAAAAGGTGCTGGCAGTTTTGGCTGTCGCTCTGAAAGGCTGTCCATGTTTCCAGACCCTTCATGCAGGCGAAAACCTGATACCGTCCCTGCACTGCCACAGCCCTTGCTTTCACAGCAATGCAACAAAACGGTGCAGCAAGTATGCATATCAGTACTATGAAAACCCCACCGAGGTGTGATAGCTTTCCGTCCTGGGGGAGGGAGAGAGGTTTCATTATTCCTCTCTTCTAGAAAAACAATCCTCCCCGTGTGGTGCCTATTCAAAGTGGTTCACCCCAGAACGAGCCCCAGAGAGGTTCTCAGCTCTTCTTGGAGGGCCCTTAATCTTCTTGGGAAGCAATGAAGTCAAATCTTCTTTAATGTTGCTTTAATATTGCTGGGAAAGTATCTCTTCATATTAGGCCTGAACAGAAGCAAATGAGAAGCGTGCATGTGTCCACTTATTTTGCAACTCACTGAGTGTGAAATCTTGGGCCCTCAGTACTGTGAACCTTGTAGTTGCTTAACAATTTAGGAGGAATTTGATGTTGTCATCAAGTCCAAGATGCGTACCTACTGTTGTGGGAAGATACAGTAAATGGGAAGGAATCCTTTAATGAGTTTTACTACTGTCTAATGACATTAAAGCCTCCAAAGTATGGAATTTGGTTTGAGTATAGAGTCTGCTTTCTGAGTTTTTCTCCATCTATAACTGTTTCTGACCAGGCAGTGTTTTGCTTCATTATCTCTCCTCATTTGGTGTAAAAACCTTCCCTTTGGAGTTTTGGTGCTAAGTTTAGATTTTTTCAGTACAGAGGCTTTGTAGTAATGTAGCTGTGATGGGTGAAATGGTGGGGAAACTAACTTAGGAAATTAGCTCCATAATCGCATTAGTGTGAAGTTGTGCAGCAGACTGCTGTTTTCAGGAAACTGTTCCTTTTATAAAGTGTTTAGACTTTAAGCCTCCAGTGCTTTCACATACCTTAAGATTTGGAATAATAAAAAAGTAAGAGGGAAGGAGGGAGGGAGATGCTGACCAAGCTCTGTGTAATTATCCACTGGAAAATGAAATTTAGGCAATTAGGGCACAGAAATTTACCTTAAGAACACACCTGGAAGCAACGTGAAAGTCACCGTATCTGCACAGCTAACAGAAAGATTTGAGCAGAATTATTTCTGCGTTACACTTGGGATACAGACTGCCTACAGCAGCCTGCCTGGCGTGCCTGTTCGGTGTCTCTTTGCCCTAGGTTGTGGATGAACTGTTTAGGAACAACTTCAGGCATTCAGCCTTCATTTTAATGAGGCTTCCAGTGGAAAAAGGAGTAGGCACGATGTCTGTAAGACCTCTGCTGCTCTCTTTACATCCCTTCTGTTTGAAAGTGCCAGTCGACTTTTCCTCCAAAACCAGTGAAAGGGAGCACTGAGGGCATGTGACCCACGTTATTGTGTACGTATGAGTTAATTCTGCGTCTTTAGTTCTTGTTTTTTGCACCTACGCAGCCTTATCTAACAGTCAAGGAGACTTTATATTAAATGGAGAATTTGTCGTCAGTATGTTTAAAAGGGAAATCAAAGTTGGGAATGCTGTGATCGAATACAGCGGATCGGATAATACTATTGAAAGGATTAATTCTACAGATCGGATTGAGCAAGAAATAACGCTTCAGGTGAGGTATATGTTGTGTGTGTGGAAAAATCTGCCGAGCATTATTGGACTGAAAACAGTGGGCAGTGAGGTCTGTTAGTTTACTCTGCTTTATTGTTTTTTCCTCTCAGGTTTTATCCGTGGGTAATTTGTACAATCCTGACGTTCGTTACACTTTTAATATCCCTATTGAAGACAAACCTCAGCAGTTTTACTGGAATGCCTATGGCCCCTGGCAGCCCTGCAGTAAGCTCTGCCAAGGTAGGTGCTTGGGAAGGCTTTAAAGAAGATGCAGTGGGTTCATCTGGGATCTCGGCAGTGTTGACGAATCCTTTTCCATTTGCGTTATCGGAGATCTTCACGTTATGGGTTTGAGCGTTTTCCTGGCCACAGTAGTAGATAGTCTGAGGTGCCCTGTACCAGCTTGCAAGGTGTAGCACTGTGCTGGTGCTTTTCAGTTGCAAAGCAGGGAACCTTTACAGCCCCCTCTGAGCTAGGTAAGTGTTGCAACCTGGTTTGCAGGTGAGGAAGCTGGAGCACAGAAAAGATTGCGTGCATTGCCTAGGGCTGCAAAAGGCATGGGTGTCTGTTTTGGGTCTAACATCCAGTGGTTTCCAGCTGCTAGTGCAGATCCTGCTAAATGCAATGCAGCATGCTGCAGCTCTCCTGCCC
Source organism: Chauna torquata (assembly GCA_013399475.1). Lineage (NCBI taxonomy): Eukaryota > Metazoa > Chordata > Aves > Anseriformes > Anhimidae > Chauna > Chauna torquata. The sequence goes on along the minus strand of VXAL01003308.1, from coordinate 561,227 downwards.
CTGGTCCTGTACGTCTGTTTCTGAAAAAGATTTTAAAAGTATAATTAAACGTCTCTTAAATACTACTATTAAAGGAGGTAGAGGAACAACTGATAGGATCGCTGTCCTATATGTCTCAAACAATGTGTTTTTTTTCTTTGTAGGAGAACGAAAAAGGAAACCTGTGTGTACAAGAGAGTCAGACCAGCTCACAGTGTCGGACCAAAGATGTGATCGAATTCCCCAGCCTGACCCAATAACTGAGCCTTGTGGCACAGAGTGTGAATTAAGGTGCACTCTACTCACTCACGTGTATACATTACATCGTATATTTATTGTTTACTCCTCTTTCCTTTCACCTCTGACCATAATCCCTTTTCTTAGCAGCCTGTGTTACGTTTTAAAAAACAAACCAAAAAAAAAGGATTAGCAGTTGCCTCTGTGTCGACCAAGAGGGGTTGATGTCCACCCGCTGTGTTGTGAGAGTCACTTTTATACATTTTCAGGTTTCTCATGTTGAATTAAATTAGTGTTAACTATAATTAAAAAAAAAAAAACAACACCTAATACCGGAAAAATCTCATTGTGCAACATAGTGCTTGAAATTTGCATCCGCCTGAATCAGAGATGCTCAGCACTGTCCTACAAACAGCCTGCAAAGAGGAAAAAATGTGTTCAAAGCAAAAGGGTCGCTAAGGCTTGGATTTATCATCGTTTGCTTAAAATGAGGAATGGGCTTAAGCGTAGAGTGGGTTTGGGGCTGTCCCCAGACAACTCCTGGGGAGCTGGAGTTGGAGTGTGTGGCCTAAATCATCGCAACCCACTTTGCTTTAAGCAGCAATCTGTTTTCCTTTTGGGAGCTTAAATACGGTGGCATTAGGTGGCATTAAACGGCTACTGGTGAAGCAGTTTGCATCGCCAGGTTTTCTGAGGGGTTTGTCTTGCGTTGTTAAATCCGGGGTGAGAACAGCCGGCTGGGAGCTGCCGTAGGCTGGGTTGTCGCGGTAACAGCTGTTGCCATTGCGACTGGTTGGAAACTTGAGAAGGGGAAATGCCCCAGTTTGAAAAGCAGGCAGGGATGTGAGGGCTCCCGTAATTCAGGAGCTATTGACTCCAAATCCCCTTGATCTTATTCTTCTCCTAGCTTCGCTGCAGTATGCTCTCTGGGCTTAGGAGCAGGGCTGTGTGCTCGCTGCACAGGCGGCCGCAGCAGCGGGGGTCCCCAGGTCCCTCAGGGATGTCACCATCGCCTTCCCCAGGAGCTGCCCTGCCGGGCGCTGGGTGCTCTCGGGTCCTGCTGTCTCTGAATCAGCAGCGTCTTGTGCTGGGGCTGGGACTGGCGGAAAGCAGGGGCATTACTTCCCAAAAGTGTCCCCGCATGGGCCCTTGTGAGCTACCAGCACTGCCCATCCCAGGAAGACGGTGCCAGGCTGGGAGTCCCTAATCCCCACTGGCACCTCCGGGGCTCGGGTGTCTCGCAGCAAGTCATGCACTCGCGCTTTGGGGAGCTGAAGCTTTTGTGAGGGCATCCTGCCATGTGCAGTGCCTTTTCACGCCTTTCAAGCCTGGACGGATCATTTTCTGACGCTGGACTTTTCAGCTTTTGGTTTTTAGTGGCTGAGGTGGCTCTCCTGCACTGGAACGTGGGGCAGAAAGCTGTCGAAGCACCACTCTTTGCTTGACCATGGAGTCCCTCTGCAGCTCGAGTGGTCCCATAGGGCCACAGCATGGCTTTCCTTCCTGTAAGGAGGAGCTGGTGACTGTTCCTTCCCTCCAATAAGCAATGCCAAGGGTCATTACCTAATATTTCTGGAGTGCTTGAAAACCACAGGACATTGGGAAGAGTCAAAACTTCCCATTCAAGAATGTATAATCTGTTTGTTGTTGTTGTTGTTGTTGTTGTTTGTTTTGGTTTTTTGTTTTTTTAATTGTCAGACACCCCCAAGCACTTTATCTGCAGGATCCCAAAGCCCCACAGCTCCTTCTGCCTCTTCCAGTCCTCTCAGGGGTTTTTGTCGCGCCGGGGCTGACGTTTGCTTTCCCCGGCTCAGGTGGCACATCGCGAGGAGGAGCGAGTGCACGGCCCAGTGTGGGCTGGGGTACCGCACCCTGGAGATCTACTGCTCCAAGTACAACAGGCTGGAAGGGAAGATGGAGAAGGTCGACGACCGCTTCTGCAGCAGCCAGCCCAAGCCGAGCACGAGGGAGAAGTGCACGGGAGACTGTAACGTGGGAGGGTGGCGGTACTCCGCCTGGACCGAGGTAAGGCGTGCATCCATGACCTCGCTCGGGGCTGTTCGGTTTGCAGACAGCATGTGAAAGCCAGCCACAGCAACTCTGCTTTCACTGCTGTTTCTGGAGGGCACTGCAGTGCAAACGAGCCCAATGCTTCCTATTTTCCACTGCGAAGAATTTATGCTTTTAAACATCCAGAGGTCTGTCTCTCTTACGCTAAGCGCCGTGGGCTGTCCTCTCCCGTCAGAGCCAGCTGCGCTGCTGGGAGGTGGGGAGGACGTGTTGCCATCAGTGGAGGACTTTTGAAATTTGTTTCCTTTACACTATTCAGCAGAATGCTGTTCAGTGGTCAAGAATATCCCTGAGTGCAGACCCGGCACCGAGAGAATGATGAGCCTGGGGCTTTCCAGCGAGGGCACGGGGAAGGAGGCTGGGCTGGTCAGAGGGAATTAATCTCTTGTAAAATGAGAACAAGCATCAGCCGTTTGGGGGAACTGAAAGGCAACACTTGTAAAAGTAATAATGGGGTTATAACCTGAGATGAATTTTTGAAACCCATTGCCACAAGATTTTATTAAGCTTAGCGAGATTGGATTTTTAAAGTAATATATAAAGTAATAGCCTGTTACTTGAAGTACAAATTGTTCTTCTGGAGGTTTTCTGCAGTCTCTTTGTAATCCTGACTGCAACGAGGAAGGAGGAGATAAATGGGCTGCCGGCCCATGATAGAGTGGCAGAGCGTGCTTGCTTAGTGTCTCCTCTTTCCAGTGCTCCAAGAGCTGTGGCGGGGGCACGCGGAGGCGGCGGGCCATGTGCGTGAACACCTACAACGACGTCCTGGACGACAGCAAGTGCAGTCAGCAGGAGAAGCTGACGGTGCAGCGCTGCAGCGACTTCTTGTGCCCCCAGTGGAAAACTGGCGACTGGTCCGAGGTAGGGGACAGTGGGCTCACCCCAGTGGACTGCTGCCTGCAGAGACATCCCCTCTTCTCCTGCTCATCCCTGTTGCGCTCTGTGCACCGCCTGTGAGTGCCGTGCCCAAGGGACAGTGGCACCATGCCTCCTGCAGAAGGTCTCCACGTGCCCGTGCACAGGGATTTGGGGACAGGCAGCACAATCGCTGGCCTTGATCCCCCTGATGGAGTGGCTCTTTCCCTCTGTGCAAAACCACAGGGGGTTAATTTCTCTCCAATCCTTCAGTCATTTCTCCCCAGTTTTTCCACAGTTCCTCTGCAGCTTTGGGAAGAAAAGTGCCTTCTGCCTTGCTTTCCTTTTGAGATCATCCTCATGAGCCCCAGCAGCTCTGGCTGTCGCTGGAGGGCAGGATTTCAGCCTACTGATATCTTGCTCAGCACTCTCTCTGCTGTTTGTTGCCATTACCTCTGCCACTGTGGCTGGTGTCCTTCGTAATGCAACAAAGCCGTACCTTAACAGGCTTTTCCCTGCAGCAGGGCTGGGGGTGGAGGAAATAGTCAGAAATAGTCTCCAAACGCTGCTCATCACCTTTATGGCCAAATAGCTCTCATTTTTATGAATGCATTGTTTTAAGAAATAATGAAAGAAATTAAGTGGAAACAGGGACTGTTAACTGACCATTGTTCTCTGCAAAATATGTGTCTGCCGGGCTCAGAGCCATGGCAGTGGAAGAGATGCTGGAAGAGGCACTAGCACACAACTTTATCATGCGCAGTCAGAAGCGAACAAGTTTGTTCTGCTTTTGCAAGCCTTTGGCACACTGTTGTGTTCTGCCGAAGCCCCGGAGGGCGGTGCTGCAGCTTTGTCCTACATCTCACAGCTGCTGGGAGCTGCTGGAAGATGTAGTCCGTCCCTGGAACCAGGTTATATCTGCCTTGACGTGGGGGGAAAGCGGCACTTGTCCTGTCTCTTTCTGGCCATCCTGCTTGGCACTTGTGTTTGCTGTGCTTTCCTCCATGGCCTTTGGCACATCTGAAGAACTACTGTTTGGGGAGGAAAAAAAAAAAAAGAAAGAAAATAGCCATGAGGCTGCATTATACCAGGGTATGTGGACCCTGATTTTGGGGCATTGTTAAACCAGACTTACACCAGGATTTAACCACTGTTTGAGTTTAGCGAAAATAAAGAGCCTTTATGGTCTTGCACTGTCCTTGGTGCAGTTTCCCAGCACAGCTGTGTTCTCCATGCTCCAGACTGTGCTCCGGACCAGCTCCTGAGCAGCCCTGTGTCACTGCAATACACTTGCGTTTTCCAGCGCATGTGGTGTTTAGCTAGAGCCACCTCTAGCAGTGTTTAAGTGGTGATTTTGGATCTGTTTTCAAGCTCCGGGGCAGGTGCTGCCAGGGCACCACCTGAGCTCACGCTTTCCTCCTCGTAGTGCCTGGTCACCTGTGGGAAAGGACACAAGCATCGCCAGACCTGGTGCCAGTTTGGAGAAGATCGGCTAAATGACAGGTTTTGCGACCCCGAAACGAAGCCAGAGTCGGTGCAGACATGCCAGCAGCAGGAGTGTGCGGCGTGGCAAGTGGGGCCCTGGGGCCAGGTACCACCGCGGATTCGTCCCAGTGATGTTAACTGCATGAACTGATTCGCACACACAAACGTGCACGCCCTCCGTTCGCTTGGGTGCAGCCTATGGGCAGCAATAACAGTGCTTGCCCTTTGTGCTAAATTTAATCTGAGTCATACTAAATTGGCTGTGATTTTCAAAAAAGGGTTTCCAAGGTTATGCTCCTAAATCCGTATTTAGGCATGTAAATATGTGGCCTAATTTTCACAAAAAAAGCTGCTCCTACTGACTAGCAGTTGTTGCTTTTAATGTTTTCCAGTTTCTGGGGGGGTTGTTTTTTTCTGTTAAAATGCAAGTTGCTCATTTCTCCCGGAGTGTTCTGGCATCTTGTTTTCCACAAAGCTGTTAAAACTGGACTTAAAAAAAAAAAAAAAAAAAAATCCAGCAGAAAAGCCAGACCATTTGTCCCAGCCAGACTTATTGCCCATCAGCAAAAATATTCATTAGCTGCCTGTGCTCCTGTGGGGCTGAACAACCAGTTTTAAAGGAGGATATGGTGCAGCTTCTACCAGACTGTGATTTACTGTGTGCAGAACAGTAAATCATTTAAATGCTCGCACCTTCAATCCTGAGAACAGTAAGTGAAGCGTGTGAGGCTCTGATGGGCGCAGTGAATTAAAACTTTGACCTAATTTAAAGCTGAAATGCGTGAAGTGGAGAGAAACCAGAAAGGAAGCTGGGTTTTATTTTTGCTGTTCATGCTACGTGCCTAACCACAGGCTGGGCTGATTAAGGCTGTCTAACCAAAGCAGCTACTCAGACCCAGCACTTCTTTCCCCCGTCTGCCCTCTCGCAGTGCACAATGACCTGTGGCCAAGGCTACCAGATGAGAGCAGTGAAGTGTGTCGTGGGCACCTACGTGTCAGTGGTGGATGATAACGAGTGCAATGCTGCAACCAGGCCAACAGATACCCAGGTAAATCCTGCTCTTCCTGTTGCCTGCTTTGGTTTCCATGCCCCCTGGCATCAATAACAACATGGAACCTTTCCTCTCAGCTTACTGTCTCTGCTGCTAGGGGATCAATGCTCTTCTCAGCTCTTCTGGGTATCAGCAGGTGAGGTCTTCGCCCAGGGGTGAATCATTGCTGCTGCCGTGACCTGGGGGGAGTGGCGGTGGTTGGCCCCGTGGCATGTGAGTGGAGTGTGGGGTGAGCATCCTTGCCAAGCTGGGGCAGCTTTTGAGACTGTGCTCCCTGGAGCTGGACTTGAGGTCTGTTACATCTATGTCACACTGTTTTGGGAACCGGCACCACAGTGTGCTTCATACTAGCTCCTGAGTGTGTAGGGTGTCTGCAGAAGGGCAGATGCGATCTTTGCACTGTGCATGGGAAAAGCCAGTGTGTGTACGGAGTCCTCCAAGCTGCAACTTCGGGATGTCTTACTGAGCAAAGGCTGGTCCTGAACCAGCCCATGCAGAGCAGTAGGAGATGAGCTCTGCTCCTTGGTTTGCTGTACGGCTGTCAGGAAGTTCCCATGCAGACCCTCTCCATGCAATTAACCTTGCACTATGAAACATCAGATTGCCAAGAAGGCAACAGACAACTTGTTATGAGGGTATCAAGACTTGCAGGGGTAAAGATTACCTCTGACTATTTCTTATATTCATGGAGCACTAGTCACAGGGTGGGATGTGCAAGAGCTGTCCAGATACAAAACTAAAGCTGGGCTGTAATTGCTCATGAGCTAACGAAGTGACAGGACATAAATATAGGAAGACAACTAGAGAGCAGAAGGATAGGATGGGACAGTATTTAGTTGCCTCAGAGGCTTGGGTCTTAGCACAGCACAGGGTCTAGGATTGGCTTGCACAAAGTCCAGGATGCCTGGCTGCAGCGTGAGCTCACTTGGCTGCAGGACTGTTGTTGTGTGGTACCAATGACGCTAGGGACCATCAACTCTTGTGTGCTGCACATGCCCGTATAGTGTACGTTCCAGCTACAATTCTAGATATATTCCCCCTGGCTGGATAAATTGAGAAATACTGCGCATCCTTTTCAAACTTGCAGAGGAGTCTTTCCATACCGTGTTCACTTGTATTTGGAAGGAAACTCTCTGCAGGGGGAAATACCCATTTCAAGCAGAGGATGCGTCCTGTGGTATCTGAAGGAGTTAAATAAAATGGAATATTGTCATCTGTCTGTCATCTAAGGAAACTGTAGCGCTGGTGACCTGCTCAGCTTCAGTCCTGCATGACCTCACAGAGTTTAGCTAAGACCCCACCGTTTGGGGAAGGGCTGTTTTTCTCCATGTGTGGGGACCAACTGCACCATGGTCAAGGGGTAACACACCCGCTTGTCATCAGCCACCGTTTGGCGTGCACGTCTCCAGTGTAAGTAAAATCACAGCAACGCAGAAATCACTTATACCATTTGTCCAGGGCCAGTCTCTCCCTTGTAGTAGAGATCAGCATTAATTTCCTGTTTGGCAGTGAGTACTCTTTGGCTTGTGGAGTAAAGTCCTGGGTGTTCATTACTTCTGTTGCCAGACCTCCCAGGAGGGCCAGACAGGATGAGAGCCCTCCTGTTAGGCACTGTACCAAGGCTGAACAGAGTGATGTGCCTGTCCCCAAACCTTTGCATGCTTAGTGTGTAGAGAAGATCAGCACATGGATATGGGCAGTTTCGTGGGCTACGGGGAGTCAGAGGGCTGCAGTCAGCTCGCCAGTGTAACCTTTGTTGAGTAGGTTGCAGGTCTTGCACTGAACCAAAGGTTTGGGAGCTTTGAAGGGAGGCAAAGTTGTGCTTTGTAGATGCGCGTTCATACCAGAACTCTCTTAATGAACTTTCATCTCTTGCCTCAAAACACCTGGTTTTAGTGCATGAAGATGGCACTTGGTTATGAGGATCCCAGTTTTAGAGTTCCTAATAATTCAAAAGTCCACTGAGGTTCTGCATATGAAGCCCCTAGGGGCACTGACACCAAATTTTGCTGATTCAGCAAGAGGATGCAAGGAGAAAGCCTGCCAACGCACAAGCATGCAGGTCACATTTTCAAGACATTGTGTATTGTTGATAATTGCATTGAAGAGGAGGTGGTTTAACTGAAACATCTGCAAATTCATCTTCACTTCCTTTATTTCCCTCTTTTCCCTCATGTATTTCACTTACAGGACTGTGAAATAGCAGCATGTCCTCCCCATCCAAATAGTCCCGAAGCCAAGAGATCTGTATCAGGCGCCCACAGGACTCAGTGGAGATTTGGATCCTGGACACCGGTAAGTAAGCATGTGTTGTAATAATTTCAGGATTATTTTACAGTAGACAGTGAGATATTCTTAAGTGCATTTGACCAGCTTTTTGTTCCAAGGCCCTTGTAGTATTTAACGGGAAACTTTCTAGTGGAGTGCTTGTTGCTCTTCCCTAGTGCTCTGCAACATGCGGGAAAGGGACTCGGATGAGATACGTCAGCTGTCGGGATGACCAGGGCTCGGTGGCTGACGAGTCCGCTTGTTTCCACCTGCCGAAGCCATCAGCCACGGAGATGTGCACCGTGACGCCGTGCGGGCAGTGGAAGGCCTTGGAGTGGAGCTCTGTAAGCATCACGCTGCCTCATGCGGGAGAGCCTAGTAGTCCTCGGTGCTGGAAATACACTTTATTAATCGGTCGCCCTTCCTTTTATAAGCGGGGAGATTAAGGTTTTCAGCTGTTCTTTATTAGCGATAGCGGTCGGCCTGATGTTCAAAGCTGGAAATGTGACTGTGTCTCCTTTTCCCACTGTAATGCAGTGCTCGGTGACTTGTGGTCAAGGTAAGGCAACGCGACAAGTGATCTGCATCAATTACAGTGACCAGCTGGTGGACAGGAGTGAGTGCGATCCAGATGACCTCCCTGCCACCGAGCAAGACTGCTCCGTGTCTCCTTGTCATCCAAACAGCCATGACTACGGCAGGCCCATCCACCCTTTCCTCTATCCGGATCATCGCCTGAAACTTCACCCAGGAGGCAGCCCCAACCGAAACCGTGCACATATACCAGGAGGCAATCAGTGGAGAATTGGTCCCTGGGGTGCTGTAAGTGCCGTGATTTTCTTCTTTCTGTTTATTTTTCCTGGGCTAATTCAGGCTTTTTTTTTTTTTTTATTTAAATTCCCCTGCAGGGAAAAAAGGGGCCCCCTTTTTGCTTTCATCCCCCCCCCAGCCCGCACTTCCCAAGCTCTCCA